>JAQGBT010000268.1:0-61953 GCA_034698585.1 Disparrhopalites patrizii
GTGATACGGAGAGAGAGAGAGGGAGAGAGAGAGAGAGAGAGAGAAGAGAAATAAACAGGAAGGAAGGCGGGACGAAATGAGAAAGATACAATGGGAGTAATAAAATAGGAGGAAGAATAAGAATCTCAGTGAATCAAGAAAGGCCAGAATGATTCAAAGTGGGATATCTAGACAGAAAGGGTTGAAAATGAAGAAAACAACTATAAAACGAGAAGGGCAAAGAGATCAGTAACTGGAAAGGGAGAGTAGGTATTTCGGGTTAAATGCAAACAGTCTTCGGAACTATAAGAAAAATGAACGGAGGAATTTCAACAGAAAAGTCAGATGAGGAAAGTGAGAAACTGGAGACAAAATTATAATTATATGTGTAGAGATTCAGTGAAGGGCGAGGAAATAAAATGTTGAGGGAAGAAAAATAAGTGTGACCTCTCATTTTATATGCATGTGCGATATGTAACTGTTCTAAATCTGTATGTAATGTAATAAGAAAAATCGTATTATACACGTATTCTTTCTCCCAATGAAGGCAAGATGGATCCTGTTATAAACATTTTTTCCCAACTTTGCATTAAACAAATGAGTGTCAGAGAATTTCCATACAACTAATTTCCATTCAATTTCAAGCGGGCTTGCCCAATGGAACGGAGAATAAAGATGAAAGAATTGGAAACAATAAAAATCATTCACCGTACATGCACGCAAAAGCATGATTTTTTTACAATTTTACAACCAATACTTTGTTTTTACAGCCGGCTTTCAATTTTCTAAAATATACAGTTCATTTATACGGACGAGTCCAAAAGTTTATCAAAATAATGGCTTCTCTGGAACATTAACACAAGATAGAGCAAAGAGCTTTTCCTAATGATCGTGATAAATTAATTGGATGCATATTTCTTGCTACAAGTGATTCATTCGCAGCAAAAGAAATTGAATATTGATTGTTCCTTAGTAAATAGGTAAATTGAGGCAATTTTATTGTTTTAAAATTATTCAATTAATTTAATTAGTCTCCAACCGTTTTCAAATTTTATTAAGAATCAAGCTTTTATGTGTGAACATTGAGAATACTCTCAACAAATCTGTATCTACAAAAATAGATTGTTTTGATCTTTTAATTTCTCCCTAAAAATTCGTTTACAAACGGAAAAACTATTTCTGCTGGCCTCCATTTAAAATGAGATACAGAAATAGTCAGTGTAAAGATTTTTTAACAGCTAATTTCACGGCAGATTCGATCTCGATGAAAACTTTGTAATATTTCTTTCACTCAAACAGAAATTTCTCTTCCTAAAAGGGATTGAAAAATTTACATTTTTTTTATTTTTGTTACGCCGTC
The DNA here is from genome assembly GCA_034698585.1 of Disparrhopalites patrizii. Classification (NCBI taxonomy): domain Eukaryota; kingdom Metazoa; phylum Arthropoda; class Collembola; order Symphypleona; family Sminthuridae; genus Disparrhopalites; species Disparrhopalites patrizii. Next base: position 1,340 of record JAQGBT010000268.1, read on the forward strand.
TTTTCGACAAAAAAAATTCCACGTGGTACTCCCAAAAATGTGCTTCTATCCCAAAAAAAAGATTTTAATACATCGTGCTTATACGCAACGTGATAAAAAGGCCCATGTGCATCTTTTTTACAACCCGTAAAAATTTTCAAATGTTTTTTTTAGAATAGAAATACTTCCCATATTTCCGTACACAATTTTGCGTGTGTATACACTGTGTATATTTTTTGTTTTAGCACGGACCCAGCCCTTTTTTCTCTTTCAAGTATTCAATTCTTTGAAAACATAAGAATATCGTTTTTTTTATTTCTCTGTATACCCAAATTTCATTAGTAAGAAAAATAAACATTTATACAAATATTAAGATGATTATAGGCCTTATTTTATATCAAAGCAAACTCACGCAAATTTTTTAGGGCTGTTGTGCCTACATATTTACATGTCAAGTGCTCTGCTTTCAACACATTTCCTCGTAGGGGAATAGTCCCATAAATACGTAATAGCTTTTTATTTAACACATAACTTTTTTTTCTTCATTTCCATGTACACTGTACACGCATATAATAATGTACATAATAATAATCCACATGAGAAAAGACTCCGATTTCCCTCTTCCCATTTTTGATGTTATTTGAACAAACAGACATGGTCTACATTTGATATTAGACATTATTATTATGATTATCATTATTTTTTCCCCGTCACATGAACCAACCCAAACACAATAAAGATTTTTACGGCAGACAAGCTTTTAAGATGAAACAACATTTCCAGCCAGTTCTTACAAGTATAAATAAACGTGATTGTGATTGTGTAAGATATCTCTCCTTTTTCTTTCGTTCTCTTCATGGATGATATTTTGTTTTTGATACTCCTTTTTCTTCTGTTTCACTCTTTCCCTCCGCAAATTTTTTCCTCTGACTATTGTTCTCTCTTTCTCTCCGTTTTTATTGTTCCTCCTTACTCAGCCATCATTTTTTAAATTTCAGCATTCGGGTTTCTTTTATTTATATTTATTCTTTTATCTGGTTTTTATCTCTATTCTCCCATTCTACCTCTGTATCAGTCTCTTGATTACTCCTCTCTTCCTCGTATTTATCTCGTCTCCTCCTCTTTATTATCACTGTACCTTCATAATCTCCGCAATGTCTCTCAATAGAATCTCCTCTCTCTTTAGTATAATCTCTCTTATCCCATCTCTCCCTCCTTATTTTCCCACTCTCCCCCATGTTTTTTGCTCTCTCTCTCTCTTTCTCTCTCTCTCTCTCTCTCTACATACTAATTTTTTTATTCCCTTTCTCCTTATTCTTCCTATTCATTTCCTCATTATTATTTTTTCTTTCTTTCTTTTTCCCACTCTCTCCTTATTTTCCTTTCTTTCATTTTTCCCACTCTCTCCTTATTTTCCTTTCTTTCATTTTTCCCACTCTCTCCTTATTTTCCTCTTTCTTTCATTTTTTCTTCGCTTCCCTTATTAGTCCTCTCTCCTTATTTTTACTCTCTCTCCTTATTTTCCCCTCTATTCTTATTTTTTTTGTTCATTTTTATTTCTCATGTCTCTCTCCCTTATTTTTTTTGTTCATTTTTATTTTTCATGTCTCTCTCCCTTTTTTTTTGTTCATTTTTATTTTTCATGTCTCTCCCCCTTATTTTTCCTCTCTCTCCCCTTATTTTTCCTCTATCCTTATTATCCTTATTTGTCCTTTCTCTCTCCCCTTATGAATTTTCCTCTCTCCTTCCTTATTGCGTCCATTTCTCTCTCATTTTCCCCTCTCTCTGGTTATTTTTTCCTCTCTCGCTATTTTTCCTCTCCTATTATTTTTTCCGATCTCTCTCGTTTTTCCTCTCTCTTTATTTTTTTTCGTTCTTCTTTTGTAAACTTCCCTCTTCCTATTATCTTGCTGTTACCTCTTCTCCTTAACTCCTCTCTTCCCATTTTTTCTACTTGTTCTTCCTTCTCTGCTCGCATGTTTTCCCTTATTGTCTCCGGTTTTCTCCCTGTTCCTTTTGCTCCTTTTACTTTTCTTCTTTATTCCCTACCCTCGTTCCCGTTATTCTATTTTTGCTAAATATCTTTCTCTAATATCTCTAATTCCCTTTTCCATATTTTGTGTCAAGCTCCATACTAAGTTTTCACTTTAGCTTGAACCACAATGCTCTCACATTTCATGAGTAGTTTTGTGTTCCTTGGTGTTCATCTGCTTTATCTTCATCTGATACTTTTTTATCTGTCATTATTTATCAATAAATTTTTATTTCTTCTGTCATCATCCGTTTCTATGTTTCTGGGTTGGACCAATCTCTTTTTCTTGCTATCTCCCGCTCTCACACTCTCTCTGCCTCTCTTTCTGTCTCTCTCTCTCTGTTTATTTCTCAGCGAAAAACAAATATTGACAACTCCTGGATTTTGATGACTCTACAGAAATGGCAAGGAATTAGTGATTTCAAATTTTTGTGGGATTATTAGCACACACATTCATGATACGAATGCGTATTGAAACGAAATCCATTTTTTTGCATTTTGTGCTTATGTGAGTAATTTCCACGCTATTAACCACTGTTTAGCAAGGATTGAGTCGTTAAAAAATGGAATCATAAAAAAAATTGGTGACAGCATTTATCGTTACACGCAATGTACATATGCTCATGGGCACTGTTCCATGCGTATTTACCAGACAACTGTCAAAATTTATGGCTTTCTTTCAACACTCTGCCATAACATGCTGTGTCTCTTGATCATCATCAATATCTCCGTGAGTGTGTGTGCGTGAAAGGGAAATTAATACGCGTGATATGAAGACCACGATTGAGTTTTTTAAAATGATATTCCTCATGCGGATTTTTTAAACTGTACTGACAAAAAGAAAAATCCTACAAATGAAACGTTCTATCACTGTAAAAAATGGGCAAGGATTCTTTATTTTTAGGTTCCATGGACAAGCAAAATTATACTGACTTCCCATGTCCTAACCAACTAGGAATTCCTTTCATTTGTAAATAGCTCAGTAATTTTCTAATTTTTCGGGACGTTTTGTACATAATAAAAAAGAGCAATCCCATGAGTATCAGTCCTGGGAGAAATATGATGGGGCTCAAGCTGGAAAGTATATAGCATTTATTATTAAAAGCCCAAAAAATTATCTCATGATTCGGCGGCGTCCTTTGTGCAGGAAAACCCTTTGCGGGCATCATTATTAAAGAGAAATCCACTCACTTGCGAGAGTTCCCATCCAAATAAATGGGAGACTGTTGTTATTATTAGAAATTTCAACGGGATATTAAATGGAACTTAGCAAATTACAGGGGACGTTAAAAAAAGGAATTATTAAATATTATTATCATTTAAGTTCAGAAACGGTTATGCCTTTGCCGAAGCCCTACAAAAATGAACTTTTATGTACTTAACTGTTTGCATGGAGACTGCACTGACTGCATGGAGAGGATGGGGTTGACATTATGGGGGATGCATTTTTTTTTTTACTTGGGACTAATTAGTTTTTTTTTTTTCGAGAGGAATTTTTTGTTATTATTATTAGGTGTACACTATGTAGTAGGAGGTAATGTTATTTACAATAATAAAAAAGAATGGACTGAGACCAAGGACCGAACAACTGCTTTGGTACATGACATACATACATATGTATATGTATACATATACGTATAGTTGTTCTCTCGGAAGGGAGACAAAATTACGGTTATGGGTTCTAATTGTGAATGTCGTCTGTTTCCCATTTCCAAAGTAGGTCTTTCTCTCTCTCTTTGTCTCTCCTCCATGTGCTAAAACCTATTGCCGCCCTCGAATTTTTTATCACTGGTTCATATTTTTCTTTCCTTATTTTCTTTCTCTCTTCTTTTTTCTACTTTTGCTCTCTCTTGCCTTTTTCTCCCTTTCCCACTTCCCCCCCCCATTCTTTTCCTCTCTCTCTTTGTTCTTTTTCTCTCTATCGCCTCTTTTTCTCTCGCTCTCCTATTATCTTTTCCTATTTTTCCTCTCTCTTTCCCTTTTCCTCTCTCTTTCCTTTTTCTTCATTTCTCGCCTGTTTTCGTTTCTTCTCTCCTTCTTTTCCCTAATTTCCCCCTCTTTCTGTTCTTTCTATATCTCTCTCCTCTTTCCTGCCTCTCTCTCGTATTATCTTCTCTCTTTCTGTTCTTTTTATCTTTCTCTCCCCTTTCCTGTAGCTCTCTCCAATTATCTTCTCTCTTTCCGAAGTTTTACCTCTCTCTCCTCTTCCATTTTTACTCTCTTCTCTTTCCTCTGTTTTTCCTCTTTCTTCTCTTTCCCCCTCTCTATATCCTGTTGTTCCTCTTCTTCTTTCCCCTCTCTATTTCCTGTTTTTTCTCTTTCTGATTTTCCTCTCTCACTGTTGGTTCCTCTCTCTCTCTCTCTCTCTCTCTCTCTCTCTCTCTCATATTTTTCTCTCATTCTGTTCTATTTCCTCGCTCTTTTCCTGTTTTCCCTTCATCTCTCCCCTTTTCCTACTTCCCCCTCTCTTACTCTTCTTATAACTATGCGTCTTTCTCCTGCTTTTTACCATTCTCATAATATTCTCCCATACATTCTTCCTATACATATGTACACATGTCTCTCCTTGCCATGTCTCCGCATTCTCTCTCTCTTTTCTGACCATTCGCCAATCTTCTTCCTCTCTTTCCTTTTTGTATTTATTTCTCCGGGTGTCGGCAACATTCTAGTTACCCAAGTTGTCGAAAATTATGACGTTTGAAAAATTGCCAAGTCTTTGTGAATTTTAGCCGGTCCTGAATGGAATTAATTTTCTTGTATCCGCAATAAAATTCTATGTAGAATAAATATTTGTTCGTTGTGCGCAATTTCGTGAACGTTGGGCTAAACGGCGGGGGGAGGATAGGTTTATTGGGTATGTATAGTACATATTTTGCTCTCTCTTCGGGGAGTAATCACAAAGAGATTTCCCTCTTGAGACAAGTTGATGAGAGATGAGGAGCCGGTGTAAAATTTGCAAGGGCATACAAATGTATTCAATAAAGAGTAATTGCACAAATAATTACGTTCCGTATGCTTACCATGGATTTAAATACACAGTGCTTGCCATAAAAAGACGGAGGAAGTTTTTCGGCATCACAAAAGGGTAGTTGTAATAATTGTAGCTGTTAATAGCTAACTTTGTTCAAAAAACTAGTTTATTCAATTTAATCTTTCGCTCAACTATTTTTTCCGCATGCGTGTGAAGGAGAAAATGTTTAAAACTGTGCAGTTAGGGAAAATAAACAGTAACTGTTATGACTGGTACGTAAATGAAATTGGGTTATTCGTGAGTACCTTTGCTAGTACTGAGAGGACAAGGCGAAATGGTTTACAAATCGGCGTTGATTTCGTCTGTTTCTCCCAAAAAATGTTCTTCCGTCTTCAGAAATATGTATTTATAAATATCCGTCTAACTCCACGCTCTACCGGTCAACGTATACCTCATCAAGCAAGTTGAAAGGAAGTCAGGAATGTGACATGATTTATGAATGTAAAAAAAATCTCACATAACGTGTTAGAAACTTGGGGATGAGCTAAAATAGGAAGGAAAGACTTTTTTTTCTCAAAAAAATCTGGCGTTGATAAAAGTTTTAAAAATATACTAAAAAGATGTTTCTTCTTTTTGTGTTACAGGAAGCTCATGAAGGGAGTGTTGGATATTCAAACTGTACGTGTGATTATGATCAAGTGTTTGAAAAATTACCCTATTTTTTGCAAGTAAGTTTCCAGTCTTTTTTTTTTTTTTTGCAAATCCACTTTCTTTTTGGGGTCAATATTTTACAATATTTACAGAAATCTTCTTATTTTTACATTTATATTCGTACAAGAGAAAGATAAACTGAGGAATGTTATGTAAACAACTCTTTTTTTTTTACGTTTCTCCGCAAAATTATTTTTTGCCATCAAGGGAATTGGCCAGACTGGGCAATTTGACTTTGCCTTCCAAGGTTCTAAAGGTGAACGAGGGGCGGATGGTCCCATTGGACCACAAGGTATGTTCATTAATTCTCAAAAAATATTACAAATAATGTAATTAATAATTTAAAAAAAGAAAAAAAAGAAAAATGAAAACAAATGATAAAAAAATGAAAACAAAAGGAAAAAAATGAAGAAAAATGAAAACAAAAAGAAAAAAATGAAGAAAAATGAAAACAAATGATAAAAAAATGAAAACAAAAAGAAAAAAATGAAGAAAAATGGTACAAATATTATGAATGATTATAATGTAGTAAATACTTTAATTAAGAAATTAAAATTTACAAAAAATATTTAATTATATCTGTGTCATTTAATTATGTACTATATATACACATGTGAAATTTTCCAGGTTACGAAGGTCGATCAGGACAAAAGGGGGCAAAGGGAGACTCCGGAGAAAGAGGACCTCCCGGCTTGCCCGGTGCTTCTCACGTCGCCATCCGATCCGGCGGAGAAAGCGGCGGAGGAGGTGGTTTTGGCGATGGTGGAAAAGGCGACAAAGGAGATCCAGGACGGCCGGTAATCACTCCTTTTTTGGCACAAAATCATTTTTTCTAATGATATAAAACCCATGTAAAATACCATTTCACAATTATTCATTTCACATGCTTCCTAAAAAAATATCTGATTCAACCTCATAAATTTCCCCTTATTCCTCCTCATAATGTGTCTACCAATGCCAACCACATTGGAGGTGATGATAACATGGAATTGATATATTTTATCCACAAAAAAAATGTCTTTATTACGAAATCTCTGTCCACTCACGCAAAAAACTCTTTACGGGGTATTTGGAGCGTATTAAAAGGGTTATTCGGAACATTTGCTAAATAATAAATTACAATTATGGTCAAAAACCACGCTCATTTAATCTTTTCGACAATAAATGGCCTACATGTTTATTCGCAATTAACAAAAAATTCCGGCCTACACCGAGCCCATGTAAATCATACGCACTTAACTCATACTGGTACATACATTTGTAATGTACCAGTATGACTTAGGTATTATTATTAAACATATTTATATATTTTTTCCATATTATTATTTTATTATGTACATACATATAAAATTTATGTTATTTAATATTTTAATTACACAAAGGGTCCAACAGGCCGGCCAGGTGCCAAAGGAGAAATGGGTGACAGGAGCGCCTTTGTCGTTCGAGATGGCACCTACACCTTGGTGAAGGTAATTTTTTTTTTAATTTTATTAGTAATCATGCACATTTTTTAAACTTTTTTACCACACAATTCCTACCAAGTGGAATAAAGGAACCAGTAAAATATCAACGACACGAAACGACAGTGGTATTAAGTCACCAAAATGGAAAACAAGTAGGTGTATATACCGGCTCTATTCAAAAGTCTCCAGATGCTCATAATTGTTAATGACCCACGTCACGACACACATAAACATTTCACCATGATTTGTCTCCCATCACTCATTACACACGATCATGTTGATGACCAAACCTCCACAAAATGAAAAAAAAGGGTTGAGAGAACACCCACACGACATATAAGAATATTAAGTTGCCCTTTTCCATTTAAAAAGATCCTTCCTTTTTTTTTTTCAAAAAAAAAAATCTCTTCCCCTAAATAAGTACGTCCTATCTTCACGTAAATTGGAGAACATGTGACGAGATGTTGAAAAGGAATCATGAGCAGGAGTTGATGAGAACATGATTCACTGTTTGTCTGCTTTTTGTCCGGCCGACACAACAAAACGGAGACAAAGTTCGTTCAACCTCTAAAAAATAGTCAAAAAACACACTCCAATAGAGAAAAATGAGCCAATGTGTACCCACACAGGCCGTGACTAGGGCTTGGACTCTTTATTGGCTAAAATGAATGGGAATAAACCCTTTATGCATACTACAAACGAAACCAGGAAGAAATGAATGGGTTGAAATGAAGGATTTTTAGAAATTGGAAAAGGAAGTAGTCATAATAATGCAGTTATGCAAAAACGAAAAGGGTTAGTCATGACTCTATCCATTGTTATTCAATGGGTATATAGGATTTCGGGAGATTTAAAAAATTATGACCCTCATTTAACCAGACATTATTGGAGGGGAGCAGTGGAGGGATTCTCTATAGGGGAGAAGAAGGCTGAGAAATCATGGGAAATGTCATTAGGGACATAACAATAATGTGCCCTTTACGGCAATCCAAGAATGCATCTGGTACAGTTGTTGGGAGACAAAAAAAAAATACATTTCTCCCTTGTTATATACAGATATACGGAATAAGGCCATTATGATTTAAATCCGGGGGGTTTAATGGGGCTCAACCACGAGGGTTATTTCCCATGTTGCAGTTTAAAAAAGGGTTTTCAAGGCAATCAATATGTGCATTTTATGAAATGCTTCACAAACGCGTAGAAGGGTTGAGATTTAAAACGGGACATATTCAGATATATGCCCATTTTAAGCATTTAAGCATTTTTATTTAGAAAAGTGACCGGAATTTTTCTATAAAATTGAATCTAAGCTACGCATAACAGCTTTCTCTAAGGTCAAAGGTCAATATGGGGCTTCAATGTTTTTCTTTTTCAATACGCATATCTAATATTGACGGCAAAATTCTCTAGTAGACTATTCAAAACAAGGCTTCGTAACTTTATTGGTGCTAAAGTTCAAATATAAGCGAGTATAGTTCCGTCCTCAGGTTTGTACAATACCTACAAAAATTCCGAAAGTTTTCACTAAATCCAGGTGTAATCTAAGATATTTTTTCTCAGATTAAGGATTACAATTAGTTGTTATTTTTATTTTAGCTTAGACTAACAATAACCAAGTAGTAAAGTGGAGGGTGATTAGATTTTTAGATTAATTATTTTTTAAATTGCAATTAAATCATTAATAATTACTTAATCAAGTAATTATTAATACATTAACTAATCGCATTATCTATTCTAAAATTAATTAGCAAATTATATGATGAGATGCTTCAGTAAATAGGGTGCTACTATTAACCTTTAAAATCACATTTAGCTCAAAATTGTCATTGGTAAGACTGGAAGGATTTGGCTCGGAAGTTTTATTTCTAATCTTTCAATCTAATCCATTTGTATTATACAGAAAGTAATCATTAGAATTAGTACTACATTGTGGCTCTTCTTAGATTAGTGATTAAGGATTTGTTTAATAAAATTATAAATTCAGCGAATTTAGTAATTGCTAATCGTTTCGGCTAGATTAGGTTAGGTAATCGTGAGATTACACAGTACTTACTAAACGTAAAAAAAAAGTAATCAACTCATGCTGTTTTCGTTCACCAAACACGTGAAATGTTTTTGTAACAGGGCGAAAAAGGCGAGCGTGGGCGTCGTGGTCGAAAAGGAGAGGCCGGAGTGAAAGGGGACATTGGCGAGGCTGGATATCCCGTGAGTCCCTCTTGTATAACCCTTTTTTGTCAAATCAAATAACAATTGAATAATATAATTTAATGCGAACGACATAGGAATGGGAAAGTAATTTACATTATTATCATCCTATGCTTTCCATATCCGCTCTTTTCCATTGTAATTCCCTCATCGCACGTGTGTTTCTCAAGCCATTAAATTGGCTCAACAGCACGTGGAATAAATTGTTTGTTGACACTTGCCGTAAAATATACATATTCTCTCTCCAAATTTTTTCTTATCTCCTTTTAACAAAACACCTTTCATGGTGCACCCACAAAATTTGGATGGAAGAAGAAATATTTCATTTGACTTTGGAACGTATGTTTTTTTTTCTTGGATGGATAAAAAAAAATGTAAGTTTTGGATCTAAACAGGGAGCTCCCGGCTTAAGCATACAAGGCGAGAAGGGGAGTAAAGGTGAGCCTGCTTTGCTTCCTGATCTGGAACTACTTCGAGGATCTCCAGGCCCTCGAGGTAAGTCAAAATTAAGACATTTTTATCTGGATGTATCTATTAATTTTTTTTTTCTCACCACAAAAAAGTACCTGTTAATCTTCTGAGGCAACTCATTATTGGTATTACATGATCATATCATGTTCCTTATGTATTTTTTTCGTTTTTTTTTTTGTTTTTTGAACGGAAATAAATTATGTTAACAGGTCCTCCAGGGTTATCGGGCCCTCCTGGGATTAGAGGAGAATGTGGACATTGTTCCAGCACGCCAAAGACGGAGAGCGTACGTGTTACGATTCCTCAAAAGGGAGATGTGGGCCAAAAGGGTGAAGCTGGACTGCCTGGACTCTCCCTCCAAGGTCAAAAGGGAGATCCGGGACCTAGGGGTACTTCATTTATTTTGTTCTGGATTATTTATACGATCTTACCCTTCTTTTTTTTTTTGACATAGTGTACGCATTAGTTTTTTTGGAAGCACACGTGCTAGGAATGTCGACATTATTATTATTATACCTCATTATAACATCTGACAGGTTCCACGGGCGAGAAATACATCTTTTTCTCTCTCTTAATTATCACCTTTCTCCCTCATTCTTTCCCTGCTTTTAGGGTACTTATATTACATAATGTACAATGTTGCCTGGTCTTATATTATTGGACGTTTTGTATATTCTTGTACATGCATAATTTACATATTAGGTAATTTTTACCCCTGAATTATAGGCCTACCAGGCACAGCTCCAGATATCATGGTGGTTCCGGGCACGATGGTGGTGCAAACGGAGGATGACTTATTTCATGAGGTTGGTCCAGCATGAATAAATATATTTTTTTTTGTTGGAATATTTTTTAAATGGAGGCTCAAAAAATATACAAAAAGAACGGTGTAAGTCCAGAGAAAATCGTGTATAGTAGTTTTTACCACCTTGAAATTCATTGAGCATAAATAAATAAATATAAGGTGTATAACCCCGTCGGAAGCAATGCAAAGAGTATTACAATTCTAATGTGATTTATTGGTGGAAACTAATTTTTTTTATGAATGCTGAAAAATTACGAAAATTCCAGGGTAGTCCCTTCGGCATTGTTAATGGAGAATGTCACTGGAAATTTGAAAAACAAGAACGGAAAGAATGTCCACAATTTTTTTAACATATTTTTATTTTTTGCAGTCATTGTCATTGTCTACGGAAACGGGAGCATTGGCGTTTATTGCTGACACGGAGGAACTCGTGGTTCGCGGGATTTCGAACTGGATAGTTGTTCAGGTCATACATTACATTTATATATGACAGATCATGCTGTGCTCAAGTATAACTACGTATATTTCTGGTATTTATTTAACCTATAATTTAAAAAAAAGGGTGTAAAGTACAAAAATAATGAAGATGATTGATTCGTGGAATAATGATTCCGACAGTACTGGCCGTATTGGGCTTAAATGACTTCGAGTGTTTCCTATATTTTTATTTTAATTCATGAAATTTTTATTTCAGCTATAATTAATGTAGTATTTACATGTGACCATAATTACCTAATAATTGGCTTGATGCGTACTGTGAGTACCTAAAAAAAACCATTGTTTTTAATTGTTATTTGTAGCTGGGAAAACAGATTTTGGACAAGAAAGTCCAACACCACGACAATGGTGTTGATGAGCATGGCGGAAGGCATTATTTTGAGTCCAGCAGACCATCAACACATTACGTTTCTTCTGTAATCAAATTTTTTTATTCTTTATATTAAGCTTCTGAAGTTAAACCATTTAAAAAAATTCAAGTATAGTGTGTAGTGTGTACATTGAACATATAAACATGGGTATAAATGCAGGGAGTAATTTAATTAATAGTCCCGCTCTTACCTTCAATAAAAAGGGGAAATTATACCCAGAAATTAGTATGTTCACATGTTATCATTAATAAAAAAAATCGTTGGTAAATGTAGTTATATATAAATAATTTCAAAAATATATTTTTGGGCTTTTTTTATCTCTTCCCAGGACACAAGAAGACGAGTAAGGACAGGCCCTGAGGATGGAACTTCCAACAATAGGATCCCAGAAGATGATGGCCATCGACGTAAAGACTACAATATGCCCATACACCGACGTCATCATTAACCATCTGGATTGTTTAACTGTAACACCTATCAATATATACATACGCGTACATGCTTAAAAAAATTAATTGTGTGAACAAGAGATTTTGATGATGTACCGCAAGTGTCTGGGTGAAAGCCTTTGTTGTAAGTTCTGGGGCAAGGTGAACGGTGGGGAAATGCGTGTTGGGACATGTTAAAAAGGAACTTAAAAAAATTCTCAAAATTATATTATAACTTATTATTTACATTACAATGCTTAAATGTACTATTAAGATAAGGTGAATTTCTCTAGAATTAGTAGATTAATTCCCGTGTCTGATAAATGTGTCTGTAATATGTACTGTTTTTACGCCTCATTGTCCCTATAATTATAAGTATCTGATTAAGCCACTCCAAGCCCATTTAAGGTGATCAAAAAAGATGGCTGCCGACTTTAAAAAAAAATATTTCAGAATGATCTTTAAAAGTATAATTCCCTTTCCAATCTCCAGCTGTGTTGTTAATCACTTTTTTTCCATCGTCTTCCCTTATGGCATCCTACGGGGAAAGATATCTAATAAAAACAGCACATTTGTTGTTTTTTCTTCTTCTCAAGAATCTCTTGGCTTTTTCAGAATCATCATTATACACTATCTATTGTTTATGACTTACGAGTCTTTATACCCATGTATTACGTGAGAGTTATTCTGCCTTTTAATTGTATGGTTAAAAACCGTGCTTTGAAGAGCATCTTGATTAACTGTGTACCACTTGCTGTTCCTGGTATACTCTCATGCATTTTACGCACATGATGTTACGTAATAGTTAGTGATTATGGGCATCTCTATAATTATTGCTTCACTTGTCAAGTTGTAAGATTTAAAATTTGTAACTCCAATAAATTGTAATGTTAAATTAATTTTTTTGTATTTAAAAAAAATAAAGCTTGTAAATGTGAGCAATGCTTAAAAATAAATTCAAATCCTTATTACTGATGTTCCAAAAGGCCATTTTGCTCTTGGAAAGGCCATTTAGGCCAATTATGAACGTACAACAATTACAACAATATGTCAACGTTTTCATTCATAAATTCAAAACTCATAACGTTGGCAAACATGGAAATGGCATCCTCATGATAATAAGAGTTCGACCGGAAATCGCAGAGCATATCTACACAGCACAAAAAAAATCCAATTATGTATGACTAAAGTCAAATTAATTCGTACATAAATCCCGTTGGTAAAATTCTTTACGTTTATCCGAATAATTAAAGCCAAAACAGGATGAAATCCACAAATTTTTACCGATTATTTTGTTTTGAATAGTTAAAAATTAGATTTCACGTTCGAAAGCTTGTTGCACTTGGTTATAAATGGCCGTTGGGAAACATTTGGTAGTGGGTGGGTTCAAGAAGTTAAAGGTCGACATCCTGTGTTGCCTTTATTTGCAAATTGTGCACCGTTATGTACCTAAAGACATTTGAATTTAATTATTACTGGATTTTATCTAAAAAAAATGGGTGTTTTTGTTTTTGCTATAACTCCCCTAGTTGTGGTCATGTTTGAGTGAACTAAATATAATTACATGCAGATTTGCGTTAGCTTTCAATCGAGCTATTCCCTGACATTCTAACAGGTGCGGTTTGGTCTATGGAAGCTGAAGTTATAGCGCACCCTGTACATGTAGGCTAAAGGCTTCATAATAAAAATAATAAAATTCTCTGATATCCTTGGCATATCCCATTCAACGTATTGCTGGTTTGAACACATGGTAGTTTTTGCGATTTGGCCATTTGACGATTTGGTCTTTTACTTTTTACTGAAGAAGTCCGAAATGGTTTTTAGTGAGGTTCACAAAATAAAGTGTAATTAAAGATTTATTAGTTAGTTTTCAGCATATTATACCTCAACGGTTGAGGCTCAACCTTTCAAATGAATTTATTGAATTTAATTAATATTTTAAACGTCGAAAAGAAATTTTTATTACGGTGCCCTTTTTATCATATTCCGTTCTCAAAAATGGCTTCAATTGTGACATTTTGGAAGGAGTCGTCAAAAGTCGTGAACAAAATCGTGATTCAAAACCGAAGAGCTATTGCATCAGCCGGTCGATGTTCCTTTTCTTCAGCTAGTCAGTTTTGTGATTCACGTAAACCAGCACTTTTAGCGAAGCAGAAATGTGTATCTCGGCAATTTTGCTGTCAACCAAATTCAGATGTGACAGAAATTGGGAAATGGAAGGACCAATGTCAGTCCGATGGTAATGGATCAATGGTTAATGGACATATTATGAAAATGTATTAATTTCAAAATATTCAATATCAATATATGAATTTCAGACTCGCTGGTATTTGTACAGTTAATAAATATTACAATTTATCATGGTGAGCTAAGATGGTTTTTTAATATTGATTAATTCCAGTTCTCCAAAATGTGAACAAGTACACGACGAGAAGTCACAATTGTGGGGAGCTGACCAGGAATCAAGTGGGTCAGCGAGTTCAGTTACAAGGCTGGTTAACGTATAAACGAATGAAGGGAATGTTTTTTGTGTTGAGGGATTCGTATGGCGTTACTCAAGCAGTTATTTCTACGGAGGTAATTTTGTTACAAAAAAATTTGAAATACGAGTGTTTGATACATACATACGGCTGTAGGAGCTATACGTCCTTTATTTGTTTAATCGCAGTGTAATTTTGTTTTGTAGCATAAAGGTTTGAAGAAGACCATTAACAAACTCCCATTGGAATCCGTTGTTCATGTCTCAGGAATTGTAGCTCTACGGCCGGAAAGTCAGCAAAGACTTGTGAGTATTATCACATTATCAGTATTTCATGAGGATCTCATAAAATGTAAAACCTAAAATTCCTATCCGAACTTATGTTTGTTTCAGGATACCGTGACAGGGGAAATTGAAGTAGTTGTCGATGAGGTTCAAGTTCTCAACGAATCGACTTCCCTGAGATATTCCTTCTCCCATTTTAACCAGGTTAAAAAACAATTGAGAGTCGTAGTATGTATGGATTACGTCCATTTGTTGGAAAAATAATAAAATAGTGAATATACATATAATATAATCAATAATCATGTTTCAAGGACCTTTTATTAACAGGTTCACGAAGATCTAAGACTACAGTATCGATATCTTGACATTCGAACGGAAGGAATGCAGTCCAGATTACGATTTAGAGCTGATCTCATTAAACGAATGAGAGACTTTTTACACTGTAATATGTTTGTAGAAGTTGAGACTCCTTCTTTACTCAGGCGTACCCCAGGGGTAAGCATCAAGCATTATTTTGCCCCTATATCCGTGATCCGTAACAGTTGCAGAATTCGTCGTATCAATATTTCTTCACTTCATTTGAATGTGTTATTTCAGAATAGTGTAAAACTGAGATTGTATTTCTGATTATAGGGCGCTCGTGAATTTCCGGTTGCAACAAAATTCCGTGGACAATTTTACGCTTTAGCGCAATCACCCCAAATTTTGAAGCAGTTACTTATGGTGGGAGGAATTGATAGGTAGGCTAGTTTTTGTTCTGGGTATGAAATATTTTCTAACCTAACTAAGACATCGTCGCAATTACTTTAATAGTTTTCGTCGTTGTTACCTGATGGAATTCTTTCAACGATAGGTATTACCAAGTGGCTAGATGTTATCGTGATGAAACATCGAGGCCGGATCGGCAACCAGAATTTACCCAACTAGATATTGAGTTGTCTTTCACCACCCGAGAAGGAGTGATGGCGTTAACGGAACATTTAATTCAACATATTCTTAACCTAAAATCCGTGCCATTTCCTGTCATCAAATATGAGGATGCTATGAAGCAATACGAGACAGATAAACCAGATACAGGAGGCTTCCTTTGGGTTGTTGATTTTCCTCTTTTTATACTAAAAGGAGATGGCTCACTGGAAGCTTCTCATCACCCTTTTACGATGCCAAGCAATCCTTCAGATGTTTATGAAAACCCGCTAAAGGTGAATAAAAGCTTTACTTTATACGTATACATACACACATGTTTACGCACATAACCAGCAATGAATAACGTGGCATCTGACATTGTTGTTCCAGGCGGTTGGACTTAGTTATGATTTGGTTTACCGTGGAAATGAAATTGGTGGTGGATCCGTTCGTATACACGAACCTTCTTTACAGCGCTACTTATTTGAAAAAGTCTTGAAACTGCCAGTGAATGACATAGAACACCTATTGGAAGCTCTTGGTTCCGGCGCCCCACCGCATGCGGGCATAGCTCTTGGTAGGTCGTCCAACACTGTTGGAATAACTATTTAGTGTTCGTTCAATAAGTATTCATTTAGTAATGACTTTCATGTTGACAAGTGACAAGCATGACAAAAACTAGCAGTGCAACAGAGTGGTGATTTTGTTTTTCAGGAATAGACCGACTTGTAGCCTTATTGACCAATGTGCATTCTATCCGTGACGTAATGGCATTTCCAAAATCTGCTGAAGGAAGAGATAATCTCAATGGTGCGCCTAGTACAATATTACCAGAAGATAAAATTTTTTATCACTTGTAATGTTTTATTAGTTTGTATAGATTGTGATTGTTGCAATAGAATTCTTGTTAGAATTTTTCATACGCAAAGCGTCAAAACCGCAGGAATTAAACAAATTATGATTAATTAAAATACAAATAGTTTGAAAATTAAATAATTTACATACATATTATTAATCAGCATACGTCCAACAAAATTTTATTTGTATAGCACGAGCATTGCACAATATCTTCTATATGTGACCAGTAATCGAAACACAGCTAACCGTTGCTTACTGTCGTCGAAACTTCTTGTGGTGAGTGATACGTCAAAAGGAGCTACCTTCATTCGACCTCCCCCAATCAGTATAAAAATGGTCTATAGTATTTCAGTTTTCAAAACTATGCTTTAGAGTAATACACCAAAAAACTACGAGAATGTCGACACTTTTAGACGTTTGGTCATGAGCTCTTAGACCATGTCTACAAATCACTTTCTGTCTATCAGCCAACAAGTGATAGTATAGTCTGGACTTTTGTTTCGAGTTACCTCCGTTTTTATAGTGATAGTGAATTTCAACTAGGTCTTAACGCACATTATTGTGCAAATTGAATTAATCCGTACTCTCCAGTATTCATCCAACTGTGATCTACTTCACTCAGCTTTTCTCCTACTCCAGGAGGTAGACCCGAAACACAATCTGCTTTTAAGGTTCTTAGAGCGACTAGAGGAGCTGGTGTAAAACCTTGCAGTGATTCTACAAAAGGTGTAGTGAAATCCCAGTTGGTATCCGCAATGAGCTTCCGGTAGTTTAGATCTCCCTTAAATATTAAAAAGGACTTAGATTGAAGCTCCTTGTACAGTGAGGGTTCAGCTTCCTTCATTTCATAGAAAGCATGAGGGTAAGTCCAAAATTCGTGCTCCACGATGTTTATACTGCGATTAACGAATTAAAAAAGATTACCAATCCTGCGACATACTGTAAAAAGAACAAATACTTTCAGCGCTTGAATCATATGAAAATCAATAACTCACGTTCCCCGGGCTAGCCTGTTCTTCCATTTAGAAGCCAAGTCAGCCAGCACTGCTTTCTCTCCGTTAAGCATGGAATCCAGCAACCAATGAAAATCATTAACTAGAACGTCGGAAATGAACCACGGCTGTGCTTTTACGTAGAAGTCCACATGGTCGGTTAACTTACAGTCCAAGAGGCAATCAACGAGTATCAAGTCAGTGAAAAGTTCAAAAGCTGAGTTGTCTAAAACATAACCCAATCTACGAGTTGACGTGGCTGGGATTTGCCCTATAGTTTGCCATACTACTCTGGAGTCATTCGCCAATATCTTGGGCCGCAGACTAACTAATTGATCCACAATACTCCCCGTCTGATTGTTGGCTTCTCCTTGAGAGATGGAAAGATCACACCGATTTCCCCACAAACTGACTTCCAATAGTGTTTGCAGCAATTCCGTGTTCAAAGAAGCAGACTGGACGTAACGGCCCAGGATGTCACATGCGTCTATGCATTCGAAAAAAGCTCCCTCTTTTTGTACTTTAAATGGGTCATAGGTTTTCAAGAATTTGCTGGACCGAAACGCTTCATTCATCTTATGATACATGTAGCATTCCACGTAAAGCCAAGGTGCGACGTACCAACGAACAGCATCTTCGTCCCCGTCAAAGTATTGATCTGCTACTTGCTTCAAGTACTGTGTCCAAGCAATGCTCTGACTCGGGGTACATTGTTTGTTTGTAACCATTTCATTTTTTAATCTCGCAAGTGCACCTATAACTTCCTTGACTTCTTCTTTGGCTTCCTATATCACACACGAAATAAATGAATTTCAAGCAAAGTATACCAACACATTTGCATTTCAAATTCAAACACATGCCACAATCTGCTCATAAACGATTAGCATTTGGCATATTATTGCCGCTACAAACGTGGTACATCTACATCATATATATTCGTTGACCTTATCACATTAAAAATAGTTTACTGAAATTTTTTTACCTCTCCATACTTGTCAGAGATGTCATTTTTGTCACGTGAAACTTGATCAATCACCTTGGTCAAAATTACAGGTAAACGATGATTAATGGTTTCATAACCAAAGCCCCTGCAAAACAAATTCAAGAGAACACAAAAACCAATCAGTACTATTCAAGTATAATGGAGGAGTATAGTAAAGTATCAAACGAAGGAAATCAGCATATAAAATTCCAGCATATAATATGCATAATGTGGTGTAAATACAAATTGTCCATAACTTACTTTTTATACTTAGCACACAAAGGTTGATTGGGCTCGTAAAATGAATCCACCAACTCAAGAACAATGGACGAATCTTGACCATTATTATTATTACCACCGGACATGGCTACTGATTGTACGTCTTCTTATAATATACCGATTTACAAATGTAAGTACCTATACACAAGAACAAAGAATTCCAGTTATAAACTGTACAGGTAATACGTACAGGAATCCAAAAATGGATACTGCCAAGATTTGATAATCGGCCACTCCTGACGTGACTACAACTGAGAGAAGAACGCAAAGAACACTGATACTCCTACAAGTAAGTACTTGATTAACAGCAGTTTACAATCAATGTTTCAGTACGATGATAAAAATATCAACTACACCGAACTGCAGATCAATGAACAACTAACATACAAGAGCACCTCCAAGATCTCGTATCGTTGTACGGAGTCAAACGAAAGATAGAATAATTAGTATTTACCCTCTAGAGATCCCTGGTTCCACAAAGTGAATAGACGTGATGCCTGCAACAACTTTCTGGATCAATACACCTCCGGAAACCGCTCAGCTTAGTATCCTCTTGCTGTTTAAAGAAATACACAATATTACTATCACTTGGCGGAAAATTACCAATATAACCCCGCTCTCCTCTCTTCCTACATCGGGTCGGTCCTGTCTCCTCCACAATATTTAAATGAGACTAATAACCCTTTTGTAATTACCCACCCAAGCTCCTGATTCTATTACGTGATGATAATCTGTGATCCCCCCTTTATGGAAGCTCTATACAGGTTTTTGGAGATTATTTCTGCACACGAGGACAAGAGATGAGAGTGATGACGGTAGTACTGACTATTGACGTTCAAGAAGAAAATAGGTACCTACATCTACATACACGTTCGGTCGTTCCGTAACGTACTCTATGTAGCTATGTATGTTGGGAAAAGAGTATTAAATTAATTTCTGCTCCGTCACAAAATATCCGCAAAGTCGAGGAGTAAGTATATCCCGCACAAAAGAAAAGGCCTGACTTCGACTTCGCAGCCTCTTGCAAAATACTTTTTTGACTACATAGACGAGTGCTACCGTGATGAAATACTGCTGAAACTCCTTGCTCAATCCCGACGTTTTCAAGTATATACCTAAATAGTAGAAAAGGACATTATTAAAAATAAAATGCGCAACATGCGTGGAAAAGTATTCAACAAGGATTATTATTTATATATAGAAAAAATCTCCCGGTATATCCACCATGAAACCTATGTCATTCGGCTTTGAAAAGAGACACGACGTGAGGAAGGGGAAAGGACACTATATTCTAGTCCAAAAAGACCTTGTAATACTTGTAAATATAATAGGTATTTGCAAAAAGAAAAAAACCCACAAAATTACCTTTTTTTCCCCCAACTACGAACACTAGAATCTATCTACTAGTTTCACCAAAAGGAATAGAAAAGCACCAACTAAATAGACGGGAAATGAGAAAATCAGTGTTTTCCCCCCCAAGTTTTCCAGTTTTCCAGGCTCCAGTATTTTTTTTTTTTGTTCGGGAGAGAAAACCAGTAATAGTACGCATCTGCTGAAAACCAAGTGATCCTCTTTTCTCGGTCTTTTGCACGAACTTTTGTTGAAGGAGATGAAAAGGGGGAAAGATTTGAGGATGAAATATACGGAGAGAGTCACAAGTTGTACGGGGGGAAAATCGGATGGAAGAATAACATGGGAAATATACATATTATGTACTTCCGTCACTTTCGACAGAGAAAACCTCTCCCTTTTCTATTACTTTTCTCTCTTCATCCTCACCTTTTTTTTTTTTTTTCAAAAGTCTCCGGGCATCGGGCATCCTGCCGAGCCCCGATATTTATGCTCTCTTTCACTCTTTTTTTTTTTTCACAGCAAAACATCATGCTATGCTGAGAGGTTGAAAAGAATCTCAAATCTGATTGACTCCCGCGGCCTCCGATAGAGTTGCTGTAATGCTATAGAGGTCCAAATCGGTTTAAGTTCAATTTCCAAGTATCAATTTTGCTACCAAGTTCAGTTTCAAGTTCCATTATTTTTAATTTTAATCGTGAATATGAGTTAATTAAACTAGAGTATATAAGTTTTTAGTTATTTGTTGAGAATTCTAGGAATTGATTGAATACTCGCTCCTATTTTATGGTAAAGCTTGATATTGTGGCCAACTGGATAATTGTAATTGTGGCCAATTTTTTTGCAACGTTTTTTGCCTTTGTTTCCTTTCCGCCGTGGTTATTTAAGTAAGGAATTTTGAAGAATCGATTCTAACATGTAGCATTCTCAGTTATATCCAAAAAATTATTTATTTTTCTCCTCCCGCAGATTTCATGTTCAGTTGATTTTTGTAAAACATACTACAGTTCACAAATGTGGCCATTTGCAGGTAATTGTGACACCAGACACCAGCCTCATCTTCGGTTGTGGTAAAAAATTTATAATTATGACAAAAATATTACTGTAAAATACTAAATAATTCCAGACTTTATATTTGTGCGGTAATCCTGAAAGTCGGTTGAATAATTCCGCAAAGCCGAGAAAGGAATAAGAAATGAAGGAGGTTAAGTTGATACTTGAAACTTAAATGGCCCCTGAAAAACTTTGAAAAATTTTTGATTTTACAATTTAGTGAATTTGCTGGCCATAATTAATAAATAATAGGGGCAAGTACAAGTCTTCTTTTTGCCTCTTTTGCTGTCATTATTCATTACGCGTAGTTCTTGATTAAATTGGTGGGTATGGTCATTATTACCCAGTTGGCAACAATTACAACAATTACAAGCTTTACTCTAATTAATGAAAAAGATTAATGAAAAAGATAATTAAGAAAATTAAAGAAGATAAGTCCATTCCGCATATTATACATTAATTATTGGTGGCCAATACATACTAATAGCATTGCAAATTCAGGAAATTTGTAAACGTTTTCAGGTGTCATTCCATAAACTTGACCTGCTTAATTTTTTTTCTCGGCCTTGCGGAATCATTCAACCTGACAACCTGACTTGTAGAATAACCATACATAGAATAAGTGTATAGAATTACTTATTTTACAGAAATATTTTTTTCCAAAATTATAAATGTAAGTACAATGGAAGATGGGGTGGTCACAAGTCACATTTGTGCAAATGGCCACATTTGTGAACTTAAGTAGCTATATTTAAAAAAAATCATACTACAAAACCAGGAGAGTGTATAATAAATATTTTGGCAATTATAGCTGACAATGCTGCAAATTAGAATCTCTTCTCAAAAATTACCTCCTTCAAACAAAAGAAAAAAAACTGAAAAAAAAAACTTTCAAAAAAGTGACCGCAATATCAAGCTTTTTTATCCTACCGAGTTCGGATAATATCTGTTACTGTTACTATCTACATATATGTACCTGTATAAGCACTTATTAACTCATTAAAATTGTGATAAATATTTTTATTGGCGTTATTATGTACCGTAGATCGTTTTTTCATTCCATGCAATAGTCATAAAATAAAATAGTATTGATTTGATCATTGATCACAATTCTGAATTCCCTCTTTCTTTGAATTCCGCACATTTTTCGGTCTCGTCTCGCATTCGTAATCGAGGCAAACTGGCGGCATCGCGATGCATCGGTTAGGCAGAGGCTTTTCACGTTTGCCGATGCGGAAATTTGCCGGCACTGACTTGACAATTTGACGGCACTGACAACGGACAGGTGGGCCGAACACGGTTTTGGCTGATTAACTAGTAAATTATGTACCTAGCCGGAAAAAATGCATATAAATTTTATTTTTTCAATAACTTTCATTAGGATGGAAAATCTTAGTGCATATTTGCTCCAAGAGCCCTTAAAAATTTATGGCTGGCTTCATCTGCGATAAAACAAATCCTGTGCCCCGTAAAACGTTTTGTGTCACTGATCATAGAATCTGGTAGACGAGGGAAGTTCCGTCATTCATTATCCGGAAAAGTTTCCGTAATCCTGCAAGGATTATATAAAATCCTCCAATTTATACTTTACAAAAAGGCACGCCTCACCAGCCAATTTAGTTTCAAAAGCTGGCCCGCATCGTCCGCCTGGTTCGATTGCCAGCAAAATTAATGTCTGATCCGCCTTAGAAAATTTCATTTCCACAAGAATCATTTTTATTGAAAAAGTATGCATTTTCGCATAGAAATGAGGAGATATTTAAAAAAA
Organism: Disparrhopalites patrizii; assembly: GCA_034698585.1. NCBI lineage: Eukaryota > Metazoa > Arthropoda > Collembola > Symphypleona > Sminthuridae > Disparrhopalites > Disparrhopalites patrizii. The sequence continues at coordinate 24,226 of JAQGBT010000268.1, forward strand.
ACAGCCATCGTCTGCGTTCATTTGGTGTAGGACTGTCGGACTTATGTATCTGTTGATGTTCCTAAAGGTGACAGTTGAGATGTTCCTTATATTATAGGTGTCCCTTGATTTGCTATAGTCAAATCATTTTCGATTTTTTTTTTCAGCTGCTGCCGCAGGTTAAAATGTAATTAATAATTAGTTAAAGCCTTAAAAAGAATATTGGTGGGCGTAGATGGTACTAATTTTTAAAGTTTACTGATAATGTTTATTTTAAATAATTGTATTTATGGTCGTTTCCGTATATCGTAAATGGTAGCTTTGAGTAGGGATAGACGGGAAGCTGTCACATTTAGGGATACTGTCACCTTTAGCAGCAGTCACTCCAAAGATAGGCTCATCCCTCGTGTTTTATGGCAATCAGAGACGCCACACGGAACAATGTTAAGGCTGGACAATAATGAAATGACAATAATGAAATGACTACGATCCAGAACCCAAAAAAGGACGGTATGTCCAATGTCTGTAGTATTGCTACTTTTTTGTAGCATTTTATTATTGTATAAGTGGTCAAACGGTAACTATTGCAGCAGGCAAAGCTTTTTCTCCGCTTTTGTAACGAATGTTAATTATCTTAATTTTTCTAAATATTTTAGAATTTTTGAATAAATGTGTTATTTAATCACGTAGGAAAAGTCACTCCCAGGTATTATTTTTGCCTTTGGTTTCTAATTCATACTTGGAGCACGTGTAAAATAAAATTTTCTTCGCATATGTTTTGCGAAGTCGTTTTTAACCACCATTTTGCGATTTCAACCGTAAAAAAATAGGTAAATAATTTGGTTTTCCGGTACTGATTTTAATTTTTTTTAATCTGCTTCAACGTAGATCGAGTTAATTTTTATTCATTTATTAAAAAAAAAAACGAAATGGCGTTATAGTCGTATAATCCATTACTGAAAAATTAGTGGTGAAAACGGGGGAAAGTGAGCGTTTGCATGAAGGAAACAGTTTTTTTTTCAAGCTTTCTTCTCAAGGCGAATCTAACCAGAAATGTCACGTTCGAGATTCCTACGATCCGAGGATTTTTTCGAGGTAGATGTGATCCGGTCAAAGGAGAATTAGAATTGGTTGACCCATATTCAACGCTTCCATTAGCTGACGAATTTTGTAAAGGCATATCCAAAGGCAAATAGAAGGGGAAGAAATTATTTTCTGGAAAATTACTCTTGTATGTATTTCTGACGGTATTCCTGAAGGTAAGGATTTTTGTAGGGTTTGTAGATGTAAAATAATGAATCCATTTTAAAGTTATAATATTCATGTATACTATAGAAGACTTAAAATGGAACTTTTACCTCTATTTTCAGCAGAAAACGGTCAGTGAGCTACCGGGGTTTACCTGTATGTAAGTACTTCTATGGAGGGCAAAAAGTTTTTCCCCCAAAGAAATAAAATCATCATTATTAATAATTACGGAGTAATGGACGTATCAGAATCGGCATACAGTACAAAGGTAAGTAAACTGATAAGGGTCATAGCACACGTTTTCACATTTGAAAGCTTTTTAAAAGTAGGAAGGAAAAAATAGATTACTCTGAACATTTGAAAAAAGGATGTAGACACCTTTTGTCTATTCATACATGGGGAAATGTCTTTGATTATTGTGCATATGTGAAAGAAGTATATAGCTATATAGAATACTTTACTCATACATATTTCGAGGGTACAAAATAATGCATGGTGTTTAATGGGAAATGAAATGAAAAAACTCTAATAGCTAAAATAATATAAGGGGGGAAAGTCCGTCAGTAAAGAAATTTGCATGGGACGAGTTGAACCATAGTAAGATTAGTCGTTTGTGATCGATCCAAGTTTGAGGATGTCAGCAGTTGATTACAACGAATTATACCAGGAGTTCATCCTTCTCACGTCTCCCTTGTCGTCAACGACCTCACCTGTGCCCTCACCATCCAGCAGCAGTCTCAGTATTGGACAGGGAGACCGTGATAGCGGAGATTTCTGTTATTACATCGGTGACTTGGTATCATCCACCATCTCCAACGCTTGTTCATCATCTTCGAGGTCATCTTCCTCATACTTGTCAGTTTCATCGAGGTCATCCTCCTCTTCTTCAGCATCATCAAGTTGTTCGTCCATGTCTTCATCAACGTGGGCCATGAGTTCCATTCAGAGCCCTACGACCCCTTCAGGGCCAATGTCCGAACCGGCTTCAAGTCCACATTGTAGTGGTGTTCTCAGTCCATCTGTAACTCCACCGTCCCAGCCGTATCAAAGTGCGAATAGCAGTCAACCATCAAATTCTTCGTATTTGTGGTCACCACAACAATCGCAACAATTGCATCAATTGCAACCGTCTTCGTGTGGAGGGGAAAATAAACGGAAGGAAAATGCTTCCTCTCCCTCGCCATCTATTTCGACAACGGCTCCGAGCTCCCCTCCGGAACCTCCGGCCAAGAAAGCGGCCAAGGATTTAAATGACTCCAATAACAATTCCATGGCACAGGCAGTGACCAAACAAGAAGTTGGTGACATTACCCCGACGGTCACTTCTAATTTAACCAGCAGTGCTACTTGTATTATTAATACCATTAACGCTCCTGGTGAGTACCTGGTTTGTCTTGTTATTTTTTTTAGTTTGTTTTTGCATTCTGATTTTTTTAAACATTTACAGTTTGTATTTGTACGCCGCCGGCATATAAAAATTTTCTTTATGAAATTTCTCCTGTGATCAATATGAATACCTGAATTTAAATGTGCATACTTTGATCAAAAAGCAATTTCAAAATTTTCATTGTGCATAAGAATTGTTTTTCTGCAACGGAAGGACAACCATTAGAACGCATAAAATTCAATTCGTTCGTATTATTCAGCTAACCGTTTTCTGGGAGTGTTTTTAGTGGCATGTATTTACTTATTTACCATTCCGTTCCCTTTGTTTTCCTGTTTTGGGATATATGTATATAATATATACGTGTGTATACTTTTTGCATTTCATGTTGGATGTTGTGGGGTTCTAATGGTTCTAATTGCCTTTTATGTTCTTATTCGTCCTTCGGTGGCTGTTATTATAAGAATTTCCGTACATTTACTGCCTGACTTTAGTGTTTTTGGGGAAAACAGTTCTAGTTTCTACACATTATGCGGCGACCGGAAAGACTGGTATTAAGGAAAGAAATTGAATGAGGAAATGCAGAAATGTATAGAAAGGAGTTTCTTTTCAATAATTTTGTTTCTATGCTTTCCTGATAATAGAATTGCTCAAGGCTTTGTGAATGTGCCTATAGTGTACACCTATTCCCTCTTTTCATATAGGCTGTGTTGTACGTGAGTACCAGTAATTTTCGGACTTTTTTAAAACCATCTTTACTGTATTGACGAAGGCTGTTCATACAAGTGTGCACTAAAATGGAATCGAGTGTAAAATGCACAGAGTGTATGTCTCCACACTCTTCACTTCTGAGCTTCTTGAATACAACTTGAAATTCTGGGTCAGAGCCTTATCACCGTTCATTTCTTCCCCTTTCATCCTTATCAGTTAGCAACTGCATGCACGGATGTTATTTGCTTCAGTATACCTCTCCAGACTTTTTTGTTCTTGACATTCAACTTCTACACATTATATACCTATAGAGTTGAACCGAGTTGGTTGGGGCACATACCCTTGCTACATGAATGAAATAATAGTTGTAGGTGTCTAAAAATTAATTACGTGGTTGTTATTCCCTTTTCACAGCTTGCTATAGCAATAGTCACCAATTCCCTCGTGCTAGTGGACAAATGCTAGCTCCAACAAGTCAGCAAGAGGGAACTTCATGTGTGATGATGTCGAAACTACAAAGTACTCCGGAGCTACAAAAACTATTGCAAGCTCCTTTGGGGCACAGTGCAAGACTTCCCAGTTGCCAGGAGGCATTACAGCAGCATTCGAGCTACATCCAACATTGTTTCCAATCTACCAGCTATTTACCCCCGTATGTAAATTGTGGAATGGATGGACAACAGCTGCATCAACAAATACCGGTGTCGACATCCGACTGTTGGATGCCACCAACACCTCCACCCTTGAATCACCTTCCACCATTAATGATGCATCAACATCAGCTACATCAGATTCAGTCAATTTCAAGTATGCCACAACAGCAGCAGGATTTATTACAACCGCATAATCTACCCCCTAGGAGTATGCAATCATTGCATAATCACCAGGGACCTCCGGAGGCGCCGCTACCACCTTTCCGAGACCTTCCATCCCGCTCCTCATCTTCCGCAGAGCCCATGGATGTCAAAGTAAATCCTTCCTTTGTAACAGATTGCCCCACATTTCCTGGCGGCCTGGAGGTCTTGTGGAAGGAGGTTCCTGAAGAGTGTCAGAAATTAATTACTCCCCATGATGTTCCGGAGGCAGCCCGTCTCCGCTCGTACTTTGTTGTTTGTGAGCTCATCAAGCTCAAGAGGGATCTGATGGCTCGGTACACAAACATGAAGAGTGGCGTCTTGCCCCAGCACAGAATGCCGCACCTCCCACAATCAGCAGTGGAGGCGGCGAGGGCAGCCGCTCAGGCGGATGCGATTTTAAGTGCGGGAGTTGGAGTTGCGGTCAAGGAGGCTTTGGATTGTCTGGAAGACGAGCAGCACCAGGCTCTCAATAACCACAATAATAATAACTGCGGAAACGGAATGCAACAGATGCAAATTTCTAGTTACAACAATGCTACGAGTATGAATAACAGTAACGGCAATAGCAGCAACACTGGAATTCATCCAACAGAATCTAATTTGGTTGGGAATGGAAAGGAAAACATGGCTGCTGGTCCTTCCGACTTGAAATCTGGAATTGCAGGACCACCATTGAGAACTAATAATTTGGTGCTCAAGTTGCTTCAGATTGGCGACTATTGCTTCAGATCCTTCATTGAAAGTAGTCCAAATCGACTAAGAGTCTTATTCACGGCACAGTAAGAAGTTATTTTTCTTTTCATCCTTGCTGCAGGCATTTTATTATTATCTCCTTTCGTATGATTTCTATAACTTTCTGGATAAGAAGTCAAGAATAAAATTACGAATGGCAGTTTTTTATGGTACCATTATTGGAATTACTGGAAGAATTCTAATTAGTTTATGATTCTTTTTTGTTTTGCAGGAGATTTTCATATGAATGCCATCTTCCCATGGTTCAGGATAACGACATGCTATACCGGAAAATCTTAATCATAGATGTGAACTTTGACCAAATAAAGAAAATCCAATTTGGAGTTGATCACGTGAGGCAGATTAGCTTTAACTTTTTCAGCAATTCTTTCACGAAATCCGCAATTCAGCATAATGGACGAACTTGGTGCTAATTACTAATGATTGCTCTTATGTAGATATGCTTGCTTGTGGATGGAACGCCCGTCATGAGTGTTACATACAACCGTGCCGTTCCGGAGGAAATGCCGCAAGCTATGACGTTTTCACCAAATGACCTAAAACTTTTGGAGGAGATCGATAAAGGACTGTTGAAACTGGACGCCATTCATAAAGTTAGTAACTCCTAACGTTTGTGTACGCATTTGTTCATAAGAAACGGGAAAATGTCGAAATTTAAAAAAAAAATTTTGTTGCTTTCACAATTAGCTCTTCTGCATCAACGAAAGGCTGGTATATAGCCTTGAATCGCAATTACGGGAACATCCCCGATTTCGTCATCTTCTTGCCCATCAAATTCCATTGCAACAACCTGGGCGTTGATCATTATAATGTAAGAAAGTGACCGGTGAATGAACTAATTATTACAAGGTTTCACTTATTTTTGTAAATTGTTAGACAACTTTTGTTATGTTTCTTATCGTTGGTTTAATTAAGCGCATTAGATTGAACAATCTATGCACTTTTCGCTATTCATTATTGCTCCACCAAGTGCCAAGAATCTAAGGTAAGACTTCTGAGTCCGTTTCGCTAGACCTACACAACTACAGAACAATTATTTAACTAAATAATTCTACAGCTACGACCTGGAAATAGAGCTATTTTTATTACAAACTTCGCGTTTGTACTATACTGTATGTACAATTCCATGATCATAAACAATTAACTAGCCATCATTTAGTGACTGTAGCAAAATTCAAAATAAAAAAAGAAAAACTGAAATGTAGGCGGTTTTGATTATTTCTTACAATGTAGATGTATGCATAATTAGTGTTCAGTAGCAGCTAAATGGACGACATAAATAGCCGGAAAAAGATAGTACAGGAAGGAAGCGAGAATGTCCAAGAAATACACAACCCTTCCTAAAAGACCTAGGATCAGGAAGTGTACAGTTTATTTATCAAAAAAAAATCTAAACATTCTTATCACCTAACATCAAAAACAGGATGATAAAAAAATCATAAACAATGCTTCACACTCCACAGCATATTTGTTTTCTAGTTCTTCGCACACAAATTAAAGTAAAAACTGGTTGTACAAAAATTTACAAATGACAAAAGCAAAGCCCAAAACACGGGAGCGAACAAAAACTTCTTCGGATAAACGATGGGAGATCAGTTAGAAATTAAACCCAGGTAATCATCCATTAAAGTTCCAATAGCAAACTGAAAATAATAGCACAAAATTAATTCATACATGATTTCAAAAATAATTATTATTAATTTGGGTAAGGGAAGGGCGAAACTCACAATTCCGTTCGCATCAATCCTAGTCCCTACTATTTTTAATCTGATTTCGTCATCCTGTTTAATTACAATGTCCTCGTCTTTTGATTTATAGCAAGGAGGTTGGCCAGCTGGATCAAATTCCATGTCAGATGGGATTGACTAAAATAAATCAAAAAGGTTAACACACCTGAAAGCATTTTTGACACTTTGCCTCCATACGCACAGAATACTCAGCAAACTAATATTAATCATTTACTTTTTACTTGCTTGTACAAGCGTTAATGCACAAGTGCGAATTATTTCCTGCTTACATGATGAGATATGAAACAAGAGAGCGGTCCGATCTCAGCGAACATTCCTACTTTATTGACTTGGGTCACCACAGCATCGAGAACTTCTCCCTTAAAAGGACGAAATACAATTGCAGTATACTTGACGGGATAAACCACAAAACCTTGACCAGGTAGAATGGTTCCAGCTCCAATTTTATCAATTGTGGTGACAGCGATGACAAACCCATACTTTCCAGTACATGTCCCCTCGACCTCCGTAAACAGTTTTTGCTTTACCGTATCCAACAGCTTTGGTCCAAAATACTGCGGATGCAGTATAATTTCATGATCCATACTCATCTAAAATAAAGTACATTCCAATTTCACTCAACGCTTATTAGTACTTGACGTGCTGAATTACACGCGGTCAGCCAGACCAATTAAACATTCTCTTCATAGTCCGTTTCCCATTGCTTCAGCGGTTCACGCTTACGTATACGTATAATCGAATAGCTAGTTACGTAAACCGTCGTAAGTTACGCTGAAACATATGAATACTCAAAAAATTGGCTAAAAAAAGTAGATGACAATAACATATGTACATCAACAAACAATGCAGAACGTTGATTATTTCAATCTAGCTGTTCCTTGATCATTCGTTCAACCCAGCACATCTTTCCTGTAGCAGTCAAAACCCAAGTTAACGACGAAAATTCTAAAATCCTTACGTGATAAAACATTGTGACCCCAACCGATGCGTGACTTCAATAATCACGTAAATATACAGTGACCTCTTCGGTACGCAAGGTTTATTTTCTATGAATCCCCCAAACGATTAAACAAATCCCAGGTTTGATAGATCTCGATGTCAATGAAACGAACAAATACAGGTAACAATCACGCAGAAACCGGAATCTGTGTGACCGGGAGTTTCTCCTAAAATGAAAAACACATAATACCCTTTCAGAACAAAGTTTTACCCAACAAATTAACAATAAATTACGCAACGAGTAACTTAAATAACTTACAACCTATCTATTGAAGCGGATAAAGTATGTAAATATATTTCACCTTAATATTAAATCTACAATTGGTCCACAAAATCAATTGTTAACCTTGCAGGCGATTTAGGTTATTAAGTAAGAGTTTGAATTAATAAACAACAAAGCAAAGGTAAAACATAGTAAAACTAAACCGATCAAATCCACTGCTTACCAGAAAAGCTATGAATTACAATTTTACAATTGAATTTTTAAACACTGATGCAATTTTCACAAAATATCACTGGTAATTCAACAAAACGCAATCTTTTAAATATAATAAATAATGTTTCTTCAACAAGTTTTCATTTTCACGTTCAGATTCCGGCAAATTTTCCAAAATTTTCTCAAGAGAAGCGTATTGAAAAACAAAAGCTCAGCGGTTACCGCCTTGTATTCAACGTGACCGGGAAGTTTTTTTTTTTCTTCCGAGAGACTTTTTTAGCTCCTATAAAAATATATGCATTCTTCGCGGCAAATTTGAACTTACTTTCCACATGCATTCGAATGTAATATGTACGCCATGAATGAGCCATGTGTGCCTAAATATGTGCGTGTATATATTATAGGCGGCTTGTAGGAATTATTAGACCATATTAATATTAAATCCCAGCATTCAGCATTTTATTATTATTTTATTCATTATTATTTTATTATAGTCTGAAAATTAAATTAGCGTGCGTATGATGTTTCAATAGTTAATTAATTACAGCTTACGCAAAAGATTTAATGATTTAAATTGAAACCAGAAGGAATATCTGAAAATACAGGGAAGCCAGATTTTCTCCAACTGAAAAAAGGACCGTACAAATTTCCGCGACAAGTACAAAAATCCAAAATTCAGACCACCTAAGATTTACTTTTCTGCCATCAAAAATTGCAATTAAATGAGTTCATCTTTGCTTAAAAATTTTTTTAGAAAAAATCTTTTCAGTTTATTAGTAATTTTTTACGTAGAAATAAGTCTTTCAAAAAGTAATCTAAAAGCCGTCACTGCTTTCGACTTCAATTTTGCATCTTGAGAGGCTTAGAAAAGCAAGAGTTTTTTTTTGTCGAGACTTGCCGACATACAGAAAAAAAAGACGTGGCCAAAATACAATTTTTATGCAGAATCCAGTATATTTCGAGTAAACATTCCATTTGCGGAAAAATAAGATTATTGCATGCATTTCCCTAGGTTTTCAAAGCAAAACAAATAATATTGTTTTGCTAACATTTTAATTAACCTGTGAGTGGAACGGATTAGAATATTTGAATTTCAATGCGATCATGATTTCACAAATTTAATTCAACATGAATCACAAAATGACAAACGAGGAAAACGTGGGTAAGCCCCAGAAGGACTTCATCGTTTTTACTCAGATTATGTTTTGAATTGGAATGAATGAATCTGAGTTTGAATCAACGTCAAAATGGATCAAAATATATACTAGATTATATTCGAATTTAAATCCAAATCACAATTTTGAGTCATGCAGAGCACTAGTTGCTCCTACATTTTCGGCAAAAAAAAAAGACCTTCCAATCCTGTGCTTTTTAAACAATTTCTTGTTCCAAATGAGACAAATACAACTTCTCACAGAGTAGAAATGGCCACAAAAATATTTTGATCATCATCTATCCGTATAAAAAAATACAAATTTTCTCCCGGAAGTGAAAAAAGCAGATTAGAGCCCACCTGATGAATAGGTTCTTGTATTTAATTTACTCATATACACATGATTTATTCATCATTTGGGCAAAATGCCCGTTTCCCTCCCATTTTTACACCCCAGAAAAAGAACCCTTGGCAATGACCGGTCCATAACTGTCTAATAAAGATCAGAGGATAATCCTCCCATCCATCATCATCATCATATAGACAACACCTCTCATGAAAAAAAAAAGATTTCTGCCAATATCTGTGAACACAAGTTCATATTACGATTGCAGAAAAAAATATTCCAATAAATGGAAATTGTATACACAATGAGTAAGATCATATGGGAAAAGAAGAGCATAATAAAAAGAAAAACAAACAGAAAAATAAAAGAGGCCGTCCTTGTAGCTTCCGTATTTTGGATTCCCTTGTAGTATATTTCTGTATGATCCGTCTTTTATTTTGTGTGAATACACCATAAGCTGCCGATTTGTCTCAGTCCGTTTGCACAGTCATTTCATGTGATGATGATGATTATCAACTGGTCAGAAACAATCCATCATTGACAAACCGCCTGGCATTTCCCTGCTATTCCCAGCCTTTCCCAGTCGTCTACATGTGTCTTACAGTATTCACCATTTGGGAAGGAGTAAAGTATGTGTTATAATCCCGCCTCAGCTCTGTAGGATGCTCTACCCATGTTTTTTCCCAGGGAAAATACTACACAGAAGTAGTCGGGGAAGGGAATGTGTATAATAACAGACAATACAGAGGGAGATGGAGGGAGAAAAAAACCCGGGTAGTTGCAAGCGAACTCCGGCTCATGTAGTATAATATGGGGAGTTTTAGTGACTGCCAAAAAAGCTCTCGTACTCAAAATCCTTCCGCTACTGTGGCCAGTCCCCGCTCTCTCTTGCCACTTCAGGCCCTTTAAAGACATATCCGTCCCGGTATTTCTCTCTCTCTCTCTCTCTCTCTCTCTCTCTCTCCGTCGCAACCAAAACTGAAATTAAAACAGAGAGTCTCTCTTCCTTTCTCTCATTCCCTCTTTCTTTCACTCGCTTTCTCCCGCTCTTCGTGTTTCTCTCATTCTCTATATTTTTACCGTTCTCTCTCTTTCTGTCAATTTTTCTCTTATTTTCTCTCTCTCTCTTTCTGTCAATACGTATTTCTATTATTCACTTTCTTTCTCTCCTTCTCTTATTTTCTCTCTCTTTCTGTCAATATGTATTTCTCTTATTCGCTGTATTTCTCTTATTCTCTCCCTCTTTCTCTCCTTCTCTTATTTTCTCTCTCTTTCTGTCAATATGTATTTCTCTTATTCTCTCCCTCTTTCTCTTATTTTTTCTCTCTTTCTCTTATTTGTTCTCTCTTTCTGTCAATGTTTCTCTTATTTGTTCTCTCTTTCTGTCAATGTTTCTCTTATTCTCTCTCTTTCTCTTATTTCCTCTCTTCCTGTCAATGTTTCTCTTATTCTCTCTCTCTTTCTCTTATTTTCTCTCTCTTTCTGTCAATATTTCTCTTATTCCCTTTCTGTCTCTTATTTAATCTCTGTTTGTGTCAATATTTCTCTTTTCTCTTTCTTTCTCTGATTTTATCTCTGTGTCTGTCAGTATTTCTCTTTTCTCCTTCTTTCTCTGATTTTCTCTCTGTTTCTTCCTTATATTCGCTCTCTTTCTTTCTATTTTTCTCTCTGTTTCTTTCTGTTGCTCGCTCTATTTCTTTCTGTTATTCTCTCTTCCTTCCCTTATCGTATTCTCTGGCTGTCTTTCTTTCTTTGTTTTGCTTATTCTCTGTCTGTTCTATCTCTCATTCTCTCCCTTTCTTGCTCTCCCCTTCCTTCTCTATTTGTCTCTGTTATTCTCGCTCTTCCACCGCCTCCTCTCTCTGCTCTTTGTTTCTCTTCTGTTTTCCGGCTTGTTTGTTTCTCTCTCTCTGTCTATCTCTTCTAATCTCCTCTCTCGTTTAGTCTCTTCCCTCTTTCTCTTCTGTTTTCTCTTTCTCCCTCTCTTTCTCTTCTAATCTTCTCTCCCTTTCTGTGTCTTCTGTTTTCACTTTTTCTTTCTATGTATCTGTTCTAGTCTCCTCTCTCTTTCTTTCTCTTCTACTATCGCCTCTCTCTTCTATTTTTCTATTTCTCTTGTGTTTCCCTTTCGTTCTGTTCTGCTATCTCTTGCTCTCTCTTCTTTCCTCTCTTGTGCTTTCTCCTTCTCTCTCTCTTTCTCTTGTACTTTTTTTCTCCTTCTTTCGCTTATTCTTTCTTGCCTGTAAATACTCCTCTGCCTACAGGACGTCTTTTATCATTATTTATCTCTTAGTAATAGCCAAGGAGAAAACAAAGAGATGGAAGGTGTTGAAAAAATTTAAGGGGAGACCTTAAGAATCAGTGAGGAAGTCGCCGGCAAAAAGTTAAAGGCAGAAAAAGAAAAAGAGCTACAGCAATCGGATTGAAAGGAGAAAAACAAAAGAGGAGAGACGAAAGGGTCGAATTGACAGGAGAAAAGGGGAAGCAGAAGAGAGAACGACAAGAAAGGGGAAAGAGCAAATTTTTACTAATGGGAGAAAAATAAAGAGAGAATGAATGAATTAAAAGAAGAAAACGGAAGCAAAACAAGGGAGAGAAAATAATTTAAAGGATATAGAGAGAGAAAAGTCCAAAAGAGAAAGTGCAACCCTGTACCATAATGTTTCCCCTCTATACCAAAATTTACTTTGGAAACATATCACGACTTGCTTTTTATTGCCCCTTGCATTAAAAGCATTATAAAGACCAAGAGAATTTCCTGTACCGAAGAGGAAAATGTTCTCCCATCTGTTTTTTTTTTGTTTTTTTAACATCCATGTTAGTACATACATATGTATATATTTTACATATGTACGTGAACTACTAGTATACGTATATATTCCACCCTAATTATTTTTGTAGGAGGTTTCTATTTGAGCCTTTCCCATATACACATGTTGTATCCGTCTACCCGTCAATGGGTGATTACCTCTCGGAAATTCACCTTTATCTCCCTCATTTCCTTCCCCAGTTTTTAAGTCCCTTTTATGAATAAGCGTTCACCGTGGTATTTGCTCATATTTGCACCATTTGAGTAAATCTTTTGAGCTCAGAGAAGAGAATATTAGTTAATATTAGACTATATAGAAAGGGTCTGGCTACCGAGAGCGGGTGCAGACATGTCTATGCATATAAATCATCTCTTTCCCCCCTGAAAAGTCGGAGGGGCTGTCTGGAGGATGAATCGACCATGTTTTTAGAGAGTTGAACACAATATCTTCTCCCAGGAAATGACCTCAATTCTTCATTTCTTATGTACAAACCCGATAACATTTACTTTTAGTAACCATCATCTATTTTCCTTTGTAAAAAAAAAAACTCTTGCCTTTTTTGTAATTGTATTCTGAAATGACATTCAAGAGATTATTCATTTAAAAAGAAAATGGACCATGAAAAAAGCCTTAAAAAATGCTTTGTACAGGCAGGGAGCAATCTCCAGAAAATTTAATTCTTCATACAATATCTTCCTCGTTTTTTTTGGGGGGGGGGGTAATTCTTCCTAATACATCTTCCTCATTCTTTATATTTTCCTCGTCTTGATGGATTAGGGAAAGTCTTGGTGACAGCATTTTTTCCTTATCCCGTATAAAGTCTCATGTTATTCCCGTGTTTGGCAATGGAAAAAAAGCATTGGCAGTCCGGGAAATGCTACGGATATTGAAAGACGTACGAGTGGGAGTCTTTTCATGAAATAAAATAGAGAGAGAGGCGTAAAGACGAGGATAATCTGGGGGGATACGGATAAAAAGGGGATCAATTCTGGAGATAAACATAAAGACATTTAAGGAGAACGTGGGAGAGTCTTGAAGGGGGAAAGTGAGAATGGGTGAAAGCGGAAAGAGAGAAATGAGAACAGTGAATTGGGGCCGAAATCAAAAAATGCGATCGTATGTTGTTACACACAGACTGTGACTGAACTAACAATGTAACAAGAATAATCCAAAAAACCAAGTTATAGATAATGATAAAGGCTTACAGGACTAGTCAAAATGGAAAGAATCAAATAAGGAAACAATGTTAGTGAATTGGGACAATCACGTTCTGGTTTGTATAGAAGAAACATGGAAACAAAACCAGTGGGAGAAATATGAGACAGAACAGGAAAAGTAAGCAAAATTAGATACAAGGAAAAGGAGCAGCTACAGAGAATAAATAAGGAGGCAATAGCAATGACAGATATGTGGAAATATATAGTGACAGGGATGAAGACAGAGAAGAGACAAAGGAGAAAGCAACAGAATTAGAGCGGTAGGAAGAAAAAGAAAGTAGTACAATTGAAAAGAAAAAAACAAAAAACGGCAGAATAAAAATAAATAGAGACAAGTAGAAATGGAAGAATTGCAGAAAAAAGTCAAAGAAAGGAAGTAACGGAGAAGCACAATTAAATTGAAGACAGATCGACGGAACAAAGAAGTTGTATTAGAAACTGACACGGGAATACTAGAAAATCAAAACAGAAAGACAAATAGGCAAAAACAATAGCACACTGCAAAATTAAAGAAACCTAGTGAAAAAATAGAAATCCGAAAAACTGAAATGAAACCGTGTAAAATACAAAGCAGTAGTATAACAATACGAGGCAAAAAAGACCACAAAACAGTTCATTATAGAGGGGCATATAACAGACAATAAAATTAGGAAAAAAGCGGGAAACTAAAAAGAAACTGCAGAAAAGAAAGAGACACGATTAATAAAGCAAAATGGGATTAACCAAAAGAAACATAGAACGCAAAAGCATTTATTATAAGGAGAACGAGGGAAAATAAAAAATAACAACGTCAGCGGTTTAAAGCGGAAAAATTGGAAGCAGCAGAATTTAGATTAAGGAAAAAGTAGAAGTTAACTTGATTCAAAGAGACACCAGAAAAATGAGGAAGAAAATTAAAATTGAATTGGATTAAAATTGGATTAAAATTAAAACGAGCAAGTAGAAAATACAAAAGACCTGAATAGTTAAAAGGAGCAGGACAAAAAGTCAAGAGCAACAAAATTAAATATAAAAAGAGCAGAACAAAAAGTAAAGAACAACAAAATTAAATATAAAAAGAGCAGAACAAAAAGTAAAGAACAACAAAATTAAATATAAAAAGAGCAGAACAAAGAACAACAAAATTAAATAGGCAAAGAAGAAAAGTAGAAAGTAGTCAAATTAAATAGGCAAAGAGGAAAAGTAGAAAGCAGCAAAATTTAATAGACAAAATTAGAAAGCCACAAAATTAAATATACAAAATTAGAAAGCGTGAAAATTAAATAGCAAAAGACGAAAAGTAGAAAGCAACAAAATTAAATACATAGTTTATACATAAAAGCGGAGTAAAAAGCAACAAAATTAAATACTATAATAAAAGCGAGAAAATGAAAATCAACAAAATAAATATACTATAATAAAAGCGAGAAAATGAAAATCAACAAAATAAATATACTATAATAAAAGCGGAAAAATAAAAAGCAACAAAATGAAACGGAGGTAAACTACAAAAAATCACAAGGAGAATTGTAAAGCACAAAAGAGGTGTAGATGAAATGCATAGAAAGGAGGGAAACGAAACAAATACAATATCCGAGCACAAAATCGGCAGAACGCGGGAGGAATAAACAGGAGAAAGCGAGAAAAATACGAGACAGCAGAAAGGAGATTATTGTGCTTGCAAGCCAAGATATTTGATACTTTTAAAGAAATTGCATTTTTTTCTTGCTGCACGTAAAAATCAACGTGCATATACATATGTACATATGTACACAATAGATGTATCCCCCCATAGCGTTGTTTGGTTACGGAAGGAGATTGCATGGTACGCCAATATGTACGCAAATCCTATGTTTTGTATGTATACAGTATACACCAGAAAAATCAACCGGAAGACAAGAAGCAATACATAGATTTATAGAGGATTGCCATACAACTGGAGCTTTTTTTGCGAAATGCTCGTATATACACATTAATACTGGTTACACATGTATCCAGGCGTTTCTCATGCAATGGAGAAACGACAATATGTATAATGTAGAACGTAGAAAGCCTCCAGCCCTAAATATATATTTTTTTATCTTGAAGGTTCATGAACGTTGAACTGAAACGTTCTTTTTTTTTTTTTTTACTTTCTCTGATTCCTTGAATTTCCTCTCGGCCTCAATGTTCAGCAGAACGTGTGTGTGTCTGTGTCGGGCTCTTGGTCTTTGATTGGTTCAATTGAAAATATTTAATCTTTTTAAAAGAAGCTACACAACCATGAAGTACATTATTGTGTACGGGGATAAACTTGGACCAAATCCGCCTTTCCCCGACCCTCTTTTATAAGCTCTTTCCTTTCCCTCGGACGAATTTGTTTTATTCCTTTTATCCCTACTTAGGAGTGCCGGCATTAGTAAAAAAAATATGTGTATATACTTTCTAAACATCCCATTCACTGACTGACAGGAAGAGGTGCAGTGATGCAGAGAGGAGGTATGTGGAGGAAGTGAAGGCAGGCATTGGAGAGAAGGAAATAGAGAAAAGAGAGAGAGACAACAGAGAGAGGGATGGAAACGAGAGATTGAGAGAAAATGTAGTAGAGAATGTCAGAGAGAAAAATATAGAAGAGAAAAAAGGAGATAGTAGAGAGCGAGAGAAAGAAAGTGCGTGAAAGAGAAAGGAAGATCGAGAATGAGAAAGAGAGAGAAACAAGAAGCGAAGACAATAGAGAAGAGTAAGAGAGAAAGAGAGAAAGAGAAAGAATGAGAGAGACAAACAAGAAGCGAATACAACAGAGAAGAAAGAGAGAGAAAGCGAAAGAAGGTGGCAGATAAAAAGAGAATCAGGAAAATTAAGAAGAAAAAATTAAAAAGAACGAGGAAGGAGAAGAGAAAGTGAAAGAGAGAAGAAAATAGAGAAGATAGAAATCGAGGAAGAAGACGTAGAGAAGGGAGAAAGCTAGAGAAACAAGAAATAAAATAATGAAGAGTGCCACAAATAGAAGCACAACATTAAAAAATAAAACCATTTAAAATTATAGGCAATATTATAGTTGTGTCTATAGAAATCAGTGAGTATACATGCATTTACTTTAATTAATTTAATTAGCATGCTAATAAGATTTGATAATACGCAAATACAGTTGCAAGAGAGAGAGCGGGAAATTGCGAATGAACAAATGGAGAAGCAAACGAGAGGGAAGAAAAAGGATGGGAAAATAAAAAACCAGTAAAGGCAGGTGGTAGGAGTGACATCGAGATGGTGAAAGATGAGGATAAATGGCAAATGAAGATCAGTGAAACATAAAAAAACATTGAAGAACAGTGACGTTGAAAATGTGAATAATTTTTAACGTTATCATTTCTAATTTTGGTAAGGAAAGCTCCATGTACAATTTGTACCAAATGAGCTAGGAGCGAGCTAAGAGAATCTCAAAGAAAGTTTTATTAGGCTTTTCAATGTTGAAGGAACAGTTTTCCAAATCTTTGGTTTTGACAAGAAAAAAATCCCTGTTTGAGCACTCTACTGTTCCTCCACGCTTATAATTGTCGACTGTAAACAGAAGCACTTTTCTCTTAAATCACGGGCAAATCTCAGAATTCTCAATTTATACGTATATGGAGGATATAGAGACAACATGATTCAAATGTTTTTTGAAAGTGACAAATTTTCCGGGAAAAGACACGTAGTAAGGATTAAACGCCAAGCGGCGTTTAAATTGGCCTTGCACGATTTCTAGCATTTCTTCCCGGAACTTTTTTCTTTGTCGCTTCTTTAAATTTCTGTCTATCTCACTCCGCCTTTCTGGTTGCCTCTATCTAAAGTTTTTTTTTGTATCCATGGAACCCCTATACTATCATGTTCTTTAATCACCTTGTAAAACTTTGGAGTCATCCCTCCAATGTGTATAATTATATTATATCATTAAAATAGTCTTTCCCCTCCTTGTTATAAGTTTTCCTTCCCTTCCGTCTCGCTACCTAATTTGTTGTGACGTGTCATTATTTCGGTTTCTAAATCCACCTACAACTTTAAAAGTTTTCTAGTCATTATAACTTTGCCCTTGTGCGTGAGGGCATGATTTGATTGTATCACTGTTGCGTTTTATTTTTAATTTACGCACTTATTGTCATGTTCTCTGCCTCCATCGTGCTCTTCCGGGCTCTGATTTGTACCTGGATGTTTTATTTAATTAATTTGATAATTAAACTCATTTCTGGGTTCGTTGGACTTCGTAACGACATGTGAGTTGTAGTTTCTTGACTCTCTGTCGTCCAATCAGAAACGCATGCTGTTCCCGAGATTTTTCGTTGAATTTATTCCGGATAAACTTAAACTTGGCAATGGTCTATCATTATCTCGTATCACTCACTTCCCCTTGTGTTACTTTCTTCCAAGTTCTTCTGTTCGCCAGTTTCTCATGCTATTTCTCTCTCTTATCTGAAATTTCTCTGTTGCTGGCTTTTTCTCCCCGTTCATTATTTTGCTCTCTATCTCCAGTTTTCTTACATTCTCTTCTTGATTTCTTTTTCTTATCTTTTTGTTTTACTTGCTTTCCATTTTTTGAATTGTTGTTTCACCTTCTTTCTCTCCTTTTTTCTTGTCTCTGTTTTCTAGTTTGCTATGTCTCCTTTATCTTTTTTTCTAACTTTCGACTTCACTTTCTATCTTTTGATTTTTTGTAACTTACTGTTTCACATTCTTGCTTTCTCTTTTTCTAAATTGATGTGCTTTATTTCGTTTCTCTTTCACTAGATATTTTGTTTCTTAATGATTCTTTCTCTACGTAACTCGCTCTATCTTTCTTGTCACTATTTTCTGCCGTCTGATTTCTTTCTCTTTGCCTAACTTTCCCTTGTTGTCTCTCTGGTTTCACTTCCTGTTTTACCGCCTTTCTCTCTGTTTCTCTTTCACTTTCTTTTCTAATTCTTACTGTCTCTTTGTCTCGTTTTTGCTTTCTCGTTTTCCTGTTTTTACTGTCTCCTTTTCTTGATGCTGCTTTCTCTTTTTCCCGTTTTTACTGTCTCCTTTTCTTGATGCTGCTTTCTCGCTTTCTCGTTTTTTCTGTCTCCTTTTCTTGATTTTACTTTCTCTTTTTCTCGTTTTTACTGTCTCATTTTCTTGTTTTTGCTTTCTCTATTTCCTTGCATTCTTGTTTCTTCCTTCTGATCTTGTTTCATTTTTCTGCTCTTAATTTTTGCATTCGCGTACTTCATGTTGGTTCTGTCTTTCGTTTTCCTCCAAATCTTATCTTTACTTTGCATATTTCTCTCTGCGGTGTTGTTTCTCTTCATTTGTCTACTTTAAGTTGCTTTATATTTCCTCGACCTTCCGCTTTTCGTCCTGACTTTCTGCAACTTAGCTTTCTCTACCTTTCCCTTGATTTATTTTGTCGCATGGCTTCTACATTTTCATTACGTCTCCTTTCGTCTTCCATGATTATCCATTTGCAACATCTGCTTACCTACGTTGCTATTCGTTCTTTTTGTTTCTCTATCACTTTCTTTTTCAATTTCTATTAGTTTCTGTCTCTCATTTACCAGATTTTTCACCGCATAGCCATTTCCCCGTTCCCCTTGTCGTTGTCACCCTTCCGAGCCACTGCTTTGATGTATTAATGGTTAAGCAAATCTTGTTCATCCCTTTATCCCCCTTCTTCCACCTCTCACCTACAGGGAAGGGGAAATAAATCTCATATCCATCAATCTCTCAAGTGTGTGAGTCCAGTAGGACTCATCGTTCCATTTCAAATACTATAGCTAATCCCCGTGATTCTCTTTCTCCCCGTCCAAATTTTTTATTCGGTGGAAGAGCACGTAGACACGGAAGGAGGATGGAGAACAACTGAAAGTGGATGGAGGTTAAATGGCTACCTAATGCCATTGCACATATAATGGGAGAGCAAAAAGTGAGCTTTATAATATGCTGAAATCGTCTCTATTACTAGTAGGTATATGCCTACTCCTTTCATTGCTTCCTTGTAATCTTTGGAATAGTCTCCGAGCGTCCCGTTTGCTCCGTTTTTTTATATTTCTCTACACGAATCACTTATATGGATGGAGGATAAGAAAATCCCTTCCTTTCCTCCAAGAATTATCCATTTCCTTTCTCCACCATTTACTTATTTATCCTCTCAGTGTCTCCTTCGGGGCAAATCCTCCCCTCTATTCTTCTGGCGGATATGTTCTGCACGCTTTAAACTTTTCCAGAATGTGTACCTCTTTCTACCTTTTTCTTCACCTTTTTCTTTCTAGGTTCCCTTGATTTTGTCTCGTCTCACTTTTTTGGCTAATTTCTTGTAACCTTTCTTGTGTGTCAGATTCGTTTCTCTGAATTTTCTATTTTTCCATTATTCCTTGTTTTCCCCGTTTTTGCTTTATTCCCCCGAAATATTATTCTCATTCTATTTTTTCTTCATCTTTCTCCATCCTATTTTGGGGCATTAATTTCAGTGCGTTTTCGTCCAACTAAGCGAGTACGCTTGTGGTTGATTTTTATCTCACGGGTTTTGTCCCTATTTTATCTCAACCTCTAATTATTTCTTTTTTCGTTCTAATTTTATTTTCTCTTTGATATCTCTCCCTTCCTTTATTTTTTTGCTGTGCCTCTTTTGTCTCTTTTTTTCATTCTCTTACTTATTCTGTCGACCTTTCTCTCTGTCTCTGCCTCTCTTTCGTTTTCTCGTCTTTGTTCTCGCTCTTTTCTGCAATTGCTCTCGCCTTATCTCTCTCATCTTTCACTCATTTTTTAATTTCTCTCTTTAATGTTTCGCTTACTTTTTGAATTTGTCTCTTCGAAACTTCCCTCACTTTTTGAATTTCTCCCTTCGATCTTTCTCTCCTAATTTCTCACTTTCTGTCTCTTTTTGCATTTTCCTCTGCATGTAGTTCTTTCTACCTTTCCGAATATGTTTCTGCTTTTGTTTCTGTATTTATCTCTCTAACTCCCGTTTTTGCACAATTTTTTTCTGTCATTATTAATTTTTCTCCATATCTGCGTATTATGTAATTGTAAGTACATTTTTCACCATGTCTCAATTATATTGTTTTGTACATTTTTCTGCATATCTCTATCATGTAACTGTACATTTTTCTGCATATCTCTATCATGTAACTGTACATTTTTCTCCATATCTCTAGCATGTATGTAATTGTGCATTTTTCTCTATATCTCTATTATGTAATTGTACATTTTTCACCATGTCTCAATTATATATTATTTTGTTCATTTTTCTCCATATCTCTATCATGTAATTATAAATTTTTCTCCATATCTCTATCATGTAATTGTAAATTTTTCTCCATATCTCTACTATGTAATTGTAGATACATTTTTCTCCGTATCTCTCTGTTTAGTTTTCTGTCGTTCTCTTTCTATATTTATATCTCGCACTTTATTATTTACTATACTTTCATCAGAATTTCTATGCCTCTCGTCCTAACTCTCTTCCTTTCACTCGTCGTCACTTTTTCTCTAATTGCGACTCCCTGATTTTCCTTTTAAGTTCCTTCACTTTGTTTTATCTACGTTATTCCGATCTTCCTACGTCCTCATCGTGTCTCTTTTCAATTCCCATTGTTCCCTTGCTGTCCAAGCATTATTACGTAATTCCAATCCTTGCCCTCGTCTCCCTTACGGATGTCTCCCTTGAGCTCCAGCTGATCTATGTCCCCCAATCTTCGTGCTGATTTTTTTGGTAGTTGCTGTTGATCGAACCCCTCTGTTTTGTTGATCTTGCTCTCCTTTTTCCCCCCATGGAGTTCCTCTCAAGCTCTTTATAATAAAATTCTTATTTTTACACACCACGAAAAAAAAAATGCTTTCTTCAACTCTCCCTTACTTATGCTTGGAAGTTTGCTCTCGTCCCCCCTCTTGAGACTCTCATAGCCATCCTCCTCTTGTGATTCTCCTCTCTGTTTGTCATGTTTTTTTACGATCTCTCCTTCTCCCATCTCTTGTCTCTCTCTCTCCTTTATCTCCGTTTCCCACTCTCCCACATTGAATCTCAATTCAACATAATCAACCCCCTCGTTCCGGCCTTAAGTACTACTTTCCAAACTCTCTCTCTCCTAACTCTTTTCTCTCTCTCTTTTTCTCTCTCTCCCTTTCTCTCTCCCTTTCTCTCTCTCTCCCTTTCTCTCTCCCTTTCTCTCTCTCTTTCTCTCTCTCTCCCTTTCTCTCTCTCTTTCTCTCTCTCTCCCTTTCTCTCTCTCCCTTTTTCTCTTGTGTACACGAAAAAAGGAAAGGAAGCGGGGGATGGAAAGGAGCACTTTACTTCCTATGTCAATGGAATATCCCCTCGGTAAAGTACGAATTTTTTCCTCCTCTTGTAAAACTCGATCCTTCCCTTTTCCTTCATATCCTGGGAGAAGAACACGTGGACGACCTCCAGAAAAAAAAATGTGTATCCAGATTTCCCCTTTTATGAAATCTGGTCAAAAAAGCACACAGAATGAAAATGAACACTTGAGGAGAGGTAAGGATTTCCCACTTCCGCCAACACTCCTGATGCAATTTGCTCTTTCCCTCCCTTTTATTTACAGAAGATACACCTCCAAAAAAACGAAAGCAAAATCCTATTAGAACATCTCTTCTATCCTCCCTTTATCCCCACAAATGTCCTGGAATATCCAAATCCTAGGGGGGAAAAGCTTTTTGGAAGAAGGGAGAATTAGCACAAAAAGTGTGTACACAATTTTTCTGGTTGAAAAGACAAAAATGTGTCAGTTTTCCAGGGAAAAAAGCATTCATGGGCGAAGTGAAAATAGAGGGAGAAAGTACAGAGAAGAACAATAGGGAGAAATACAGGGATGGAGCTAAAGAGAGAGAGAGAGGAAGAGATTTTCCCGGATTTTGTTGTTCCTTATGTTGTTCCAGGAGCTTTTCAATGTAAATAAAAGGAAATGGCTGGAGCGAGAGCACGCTGCAGTCAATTCGAAAAGATGTGAAAAATACGTAGGATTTACAGGAATGTGCTTTGAGGCTTCCAGAAATGTAAATAAATGTTTGTATATATACATAAATGTACATATAAGAGAACAAAGTTGGGGATGTTTCGAATGAAATTGAAAGGTGTCTTTAGATACCTTTTTTTTACATGTAAAATACCAAGGTACCTTACGGTATTATTGGAGTATGTCGTGTATCTCTCTTTCATCCTTACCACTCAGCCGTGCTCAGTTGATCATGTATGAGGAGGAAGAAGAACGGAAGGAAAGATAATGGAAGTGGGCGCGAGAGTGTAAATCGGAATATAGGGAAAGACGGGCTTGAAGGAGAGTCACGGATTATGGCAGAGAGAGAGAGAGAGACGGAGCGAGAGACTGACGGCCAGGGTAAAATGAACAATTCAGTACCAACATACATATGAACATTCCTGAAAGGGTACAGGAAGGTCGGGATTCGGATAAACAACTAGAGAGAGATTTCTATGATTGGAAGGAGATGTAAGAGAGTGGAGAGGGAGAAAAGGGGGAGCAGTAAGAGAGCAGACTATGAGAGAATGACACAGCAATGACAAGAGCTAACGATAGAGAAAGAGAGAGAAAGAGGGAAACAGAGAAAGATAAAGAGGAGAAAATGTGAGAAAAAAAGAGAAAGAAAAAAAATGGACAAAGATTTACAAGAAGAAAGAGAAAGTAGAGACAAAGAAAACGAGAAAGAAGGAAAAAGATTTAAACGAGAAAGAGAACGTCGGAAGAGAGACAAAGAGAAAGAAGGATCAAGATTTAAAAGGAGAAAGAGAAAGTAGGAACGGAGAAAACGAAAAAGAAAGAGAAAGATTTGAAAGGAGAAAGAGAACGTAGAAACTGAGAAAACTAGAAAGAAGGAGAAAGAGAGAAAAAGAGAGAGAAAGAGAAAGTAGAAAGAGAAAGTAGAAAAAGAGAAAGAAAGAGAAAGGAGAAAGAGAGAAAAAGAGAAAGAAAGAGAAAGTAGAAAGAGAGAAAAGAGACAGAAAGAGAAAGTAGAAAGAGAGAAAAAGAGAAATAAACTAGAAATAGAGAAAAAGAGAAAGAAGGAGAAAGACGATAGGACAAAAAGGCGAGAAAAAAGGTGAGAAAAATGGAGAAAGGGAAAAAAGAGAGAGAGAAAGCGGAATTGGATTGAAAAAAGAGGTAAAAAGAAACAGGAAAGAGAGAAGAATAGAGAGAGAAAAATTATAGACCGAAGAAAAAATTAAAAGCGAATAAAAAAGAAGGAGACAGAAAAAGAATGGGATAGAGTTAGGAAAGGGAAGTGATACAGAGGATATGGCTCTGAAGACTAATGCGGAAAAGAGTAATAACGTAAATGCATGTAGGAGAAAGCACACGCAGTGTCACACACGCAAAGCATTCACATGATCGAAAGAGCGAGAGACAGAGAGAAGAAAGAGAAAGACAGTGCGAGTAAGAGGGAGAGAAAGGGAAAACAAATGCGAGTAAGAGAGAGAAAGAGAAAGAGAGAGCAAGAGAAAAGAAAGAGAGAGAGTGAGAGGGAGAAAGAAAGAAAAGAAAGAGAGATTGAGAGAAAGAGTGAAAGAGAGAAAGGAAAAAGAAAAGGAGAGAAAGACAGAAGAAAGAGAGAAAAACAGAAGAAAGTGCGAGAAAGAGAGATAGTGCGAGAGAGAAAGACAGAAGAAAGAGGGAGAAAGAGAGAGAGAGGAAAGGAGGAAGAGAGAGAGAGAAAGTGAAAAAAGAAGGAGAGAGACTCTCTTATTGCGGATAAACTAAGCTCTTTGGAAACTGTTATGTAAGGTATGTTGAGCCTGTTTTCACTTTGGAGCCCGCAGATTCTCCAAATGTATTCTGTCCATGGATGACTGCTTTCTGAAGCTTTTCTGCCTTTCTCTCTCTCTCTCTATCCTTCACACACGGACCTTTTCCTGCATCAGACTAACTTGTAAAAACAATCTTCCCCTCTTTCTGTAGCCCTTGCATTTTATTCCTACTTTATGCTTCTGCTTTCTTCTTCTGGTGTAATATTCTCTTATCTCCTATGTGCATGCTTTAATATTTCGCCGTCTTTTTTTTCCTTCTTTGTTACACTTTCTCTAACTCCGTTTCTTTTCCTTTGGTGGATCGTTCATGTTTACTCTATTTCTGCGTTCCTCTTTCTCTATTTTAAGTTTTTTGTTGCTTTCTCTTTAAAGTTTTCACTCTTTTTCTTCCATGCGCTCCTTAATATTCTTTTTCTCTTAATGTCTTTTAGCCTTTATTTATCTTGATTTCTTTCCAAAAATCTCTGTTTTGCTTTTTCTCTCTCTCTTCATTTCTTTGTCTTCATTCTTTCCTTTTTCTTGCAGGTTCTTTGTTGTTTCCATTAACCGGATTGGGATTTCCTTCCTTTTCATTTCCCTTGTCATTTGTCCCGGAATTTGTTTTTTCCTTCACCAGGACTCAACCCAGCTTTTATGGAGCTTGGCTTGGGTGGAAAGTGGATTATCCCCGAGATGCCTTGGTATTGTCAACGGGAAACCGACATCTTACGTACGGAATGTCAGCTCTGCTATACCCAGATATTTTCTGTAGTTTCAAATACTTTCAAATAATTACCCTTCAATAGCTTCCCA
This sequence comes from Disparrhopalites patrizii, assembly GCA_034698585.1. NCBI lineage: Eukaryota > Metazoa > Arthropoda > Collembola > Symphypleona > Sminthuridae > Disparrhopalites > Disparrhopalites patrizii. The sequence continues at coordinate 49,382 of JAQGBT010000268.1, forward strand.
GTAACATCGTCTTGCTTCAAGAAAAACTAACTTTCCATACTTTTACTGAATCTTGAAAATAAAAGCTATAAGGTGTAATCGAGAATTGAATGGGAGAAGAAAGGAAATTAGGGGGAAATAATTTGGAAGAAAGTAATCGGGGAGAAAGAAAAGGAATAAAAAGATTGGAAGACAAATTGTGGAAAACAAAAAAAAATTGTGTGGAAGAATGAATTTCAGCATTGGAAAGAGGGTTGGTTGAAGAAAGTACAGGAAAAAGTAAGGAAATGGGAAAAAGTGGGGAAAGGAAAGGGAGAGGAAGCTTTTGCATACATTTTAGAGATTGTTGAGGCGATCAAAGGATAAACCATTTCCTAACTGAAATCCCCATTCAAAATACTTGAAAGTATGTGTGTGGATTGTGGATACTGAGATCCACTTTTCCTCTCGTAAGCCTGGTCCTTTAAAAAAGTTCTGTTGAGCTAGAGAGAGAAAGAGAGGAAGAGGCAGAGAAAGAGAGAAAGCGAGTGAAAAAGAGAGAGAGAGAAAGAGAGAGAGAGATACTCGAAAGTATGTACATTTCATCCACCCAGGAAACCTATTATGATTGGTATCTATTTTTTTTGTACAAACACATTTTTTCTCATACACATTTTTATACTGACTTGCAAAAAGAGTAAAAAAAATCCTTTTCCCTCAACCACATAATACTTAAACTGGGATTCAACTTCCTTTCTTCGTCCATATCTTTCTTTATCCAATCGGTTTTTCCCTCTTCCTTTCCACCGTCTCTTCATCTCCTCCTTTTTAAGCTTGAATTCATCCTCCGGATTTCACTATCCCGCTTTATTTCTCCCTTTCCTTTTTTTTTCCTTTAAAGAAATATCTTTGATTCTACATTTCTACACTTCATTTTTCTTGGCTTTTCTCTGTTTGTTTTGAATTTTGCGTTTCCCCACTTGTTTTTGGTCTTGGTGTTTCTCTTTTTTATTATTTATATGTCTCTCCTTTTTGTATTTTTTGTAGTGTGCAAGTACTTATTTCTTGGGTCTATCTTCCCTGTGATGTCTGATTGGTAACGGATTTCAATATTTCTTTATTCTCTTCTTCATTCTCTGTTTATTCTTAGTTCAGTTTGTTTTCCTATTCCTTTTATATCTCTCCCATTCTCATCTTTTTTATTTAAGATTTCCGGCTTGTTTTATAATTTTAGGTTTCTTTCTACTTTGTTATTTTTTATTTCGCTTCGTTTGTTCCCTTTATATTTTAGGCTTTCTTTGTCTTTCGTCTTTTTTGGTTCTTTAACAATCTCTCTAGTTCATGCATTTCTTTTACTTTCTCGTTGCTGGTTTCGTCTTTATTTTTTATTACTTTCTTTCTCCTTTATTTATTTGATGCCATTTATTTCTCTTTCCCGTTTCTCCCCTATGTTTTTGAATCCATAATTTCTCTTTTTCGTTTTTCCTTGAGTTTTTTACACCATTTAATTATCTTTCTTGTTTCTCTTTTGTTTTTCTGATTCCATTTATTTCTTTTTCACGTTTTGCCTTTATTTCCTTCTGTATCGTTCCTCCCTTCATGTCTTCTGTCTGTCTCCTTTGCATTTTTTCATCCCTTTCCTGTTTTCTTTAAACCTATTTTTGTATTTCGTCCGCTCTTTCCCCTTGATTCATTTTGACATCGTTTTTTTCATTTATTAAATTTTTATTTCTTTCGGTGTTATTCTACTTCGTTCCTTTTTTCGTTTTGTTCGTCTTCTACTTCTATCGCCCGTAATATTTTTTATTTCGTCTCCTTCTAACATCCCTCTTTCCGCGTTTCCTAATTTGATATTTTTCATGATTCTCCTTTGTGTGCTTGTTGATTCTCTTTTGTTGGATTTTCCCTTCTCCGCCTTTCCAGTTTTTCTCCAGCGTTGTAGCTTCCAGCTAACCATCTTTGTTATCTCGCTGTCCTTTTTTGCATCCACTTGATTACTAAACGTGTCCCCTTTATTTCTCTTCCATTCTTCCCCTTATTTTATCGTTTCCTCGTGCCATTTCCGCCATTTTTCCTTCTTCTTTCGGTGACACTCTCACTTATACATTTGTATTTACTGGTGCTCTCGGAAACTTGTTTGGGAGTAAATTGTTGTAGCCTCTCCCTATTATTTGTCTCTCCAGACCTCTTCTCCAGGATTCGGCTCATCTCTCTGCCTCAATTTTCTAGTCTCATGGATTCATGTATGTACACACACGCTCCAGCTCCTGAGAGCTTCAGAAATGCCCAAGAGAAGTGCACTCTCAGCTTTTGGGGGAGAAGGAAAGAATCCAATGTGAAGATTATTTCCGAAATGGATTTGTGCTCAATGGCAAATTCATTTCCAGGGGACAGCCAAGTACCAAGATTGCCTTACCAATGCATGTGCGTGTGTATGGAGAAGGAAACTAGTGTAGAATATTAAACCCCAACTTTTTTTTTCCTGTAGAATAAATTATAAATGATTTCCTATTCTTTACTTGAAGAATTTTTTTCCCCACTAACCACAACTATTCTATGGAGGAGGGAAAAAAGGAAGGTGAAAGCGGGGAAAGGATTATTTTAAATTATATGGAGGAGATGGGAAGGAGGTGTGGTGGAATTTTTTAAGGAGGATGAAAGTCTTGAAGGAAGATGAGGAGGAGGAGGAGGTAGAAGTTTTGAAGGCGTGTAGGGATAAAGATGAGATGAGGATGATGAAGAAGCGGTGGAGGAGGCGGGGATGAAAGGGAAGTAACAAGGAGAAGAACGTGCTTCAGAAAATCATGAAGGAGTTTTATAAAAGCTCTCATCCCATTTTACTACTCAAACTTACTTCGAGTGGCCAAAAAAACAATTATTCATGTATGTGGGACTCGTAATGTGCGGGGGCATCTGCTTTGAGGTTTAAATAAAGGAGAAATATCTGACAATGAGAGTCGAACAGAGAGAGAGAGAGAGAGGGAGAGAGAGAGAGAAAGAGGAATGAGACCGTTGACAAGGAAATAAGCTTCCCATCACCCTCTCTCTCTTGTTCCATGGCACTTTATTCCCTTTTGTCTCTGCCCTCTTCAGTAATCAACTGCAGACCTCGATTAACCCTCGCCCTTTGACTCCTAACTGGGACTTCCAGGAATTTCCTATGCATTCAAATATTCAATTTAGTTTACACGTCTGCTTTCTTCTCTCCCTTTATTCTCTTTCTCTCACTTACTTTTCCTACCTCGCTTTCTGTATCCGACTCTCTTGCTTTCTCTATTTCGTCACTTTACTTTCTCTCTCTCCGTCTCTCTTGTTCTCTCTCTTTCTCCACGTCTATTTTTCTCTCTCGCTTTTTATGTTTCTCTCTCTCGCTTTTTATGTTTCTCTCTCTCGCTTTTTATCTTTCTCTCTCTCGCTTTCTATTTTCTTTCTGTCTCTCGCTACCTTTCTCGCTATATCTTGCTCTCTCTTTTTCTTGTTTACCATCGGTCTCTCTCTCGCTATATCTTGCTCTCTCTTTCTCTTGTTTACTATCGCTCTCTCTCTGGCTTTCTCTTTTCCCCCCTCTCAGTCTCTGGCTATCTCTTGCTCTCTCTCCACTTCTTTCTCTCGGTCTCTCTCTGTCTCTCTCGCTTTCTATCTTTCTCTCTCGCACTTTCTGTTTTTTCTTCTGTCTCGCTATCTTTCTTTCTCTCTCGCTCGCACTTGCTCTCTCTTTCTCCACTTCTTTTATTCTCGCTCGGTCTCTCTCTGACTATCGCTTTCTATTTTTCTTTCTCAGTCTGTCTCTGACTATCGCTTTCTATTTTTCTTTCTCAGTCTGTCTCTGTCTATCGCTTTCTATTTTTCTTTCTCGGTCTGTCTCTGACTATCGCTTTCTATTTTTTCTCTCTCTGTCTCTCGCTAACTGTCGTTTTTTCGCTCGCTATCTCTTTGTCTCTCTCTGTTTCTAGTTACCCCACTTTCTCTCTCTCCGTCTTTCGCTATGCCTCTTTCTTTCTCTGTCTCTCTCGCTTTCTCTTTCTAGTTCTCGGCCTCTCTTTCTTTCTGTTGGTCTCTCCCTCTGTCACTGTCGCTTTCTTTCTGTGACGCTCGCTCTTGCTGTCTCCCTCGCGTTCTCTCTCGCTTTCTCTCTCGTTGCATCTCTCAGTCTCTCCGGGCCTCTCTTTCTTTCTCTGACGCTCTCATTCTCCATTTCTTTTTCTGTCTGGCTTTCTCGTTCCCTCCTTCTGTCTCCTTGATTTTTAATATTGTTCATCTCTGTCCTTCCATGTTCGACTAGGGGAATTGGGATTTTGTACTTACTGGACGGGACTTTCTAAGTCTTTTTTCAATATTATTTCTTAGTTCCGTGTACATTGGTTTTACTTCCTCCCTCAGTTTTTTATTTAGCTTGGAATTATGGATATTCTCTGCCCCTTAACTTTTTTTTACTTTTTTCCTTCTAGATGGTCAACGTTATTTTCTAGATTCTTTTTTATACGTTCTCCGTTAACTTTGTCTTTTGGTAAAGACACCCCCCGTCAGCTCGCTCTTTGCGTGTATTATATTTTTTGTGCATATTTCCACTTTCCCAGTCAGAATTCTGTACCCTTCAGAATTTCCTTTCTGCGTATTTTTCTCCAGTATGATCTCTGCTTCTAGATTTGCTTCGTTCTACCTTTATTTACTTTCTCCACCAGATTTCTCCTTCTTTTCAGATTCTCTTTGTTCCATGTTTATATTTAGTTTACCCTGAAAATGTCCCTTGCTTCGTGGATTACGTCTCCTTTTCCATTCCTAATTCCCGTGTTTCCTTTCTATCTCTCCCTTTTTGTTACTACAATTTATTTTCCTCATTTTCTGCTTTCACCGCCAATCTTCCCATTTTCTCCGACTTCCGTATTCCCTGACATCAAACTTCCCCGTTTCATGTCTACATTTTATTGACTTATTTCCCTGGTCACCATATTATCCCTCTTCCATTATTTCTCAAGGTTTGCCTCTAATTTTTCTTTCTCTTCCTCTATTTCATCCACCAGCTCAAATCGTGCTTCATCCGTTTTTTGTCATTGCTCTAAATTCCCATTTTCTGACTCCAACCACAATTCCTCGCTCTTTCTCTTTGAATTTCCGTCGTTCCCCCCACATTCCACTTTTTCTTTCTCCCGCATTTCCATCTCCCCGCTTGATACGCCTTTCTTTTGCACACGAGCCTACATACAACGGAAGGGAGAAAGAGAGAGAGAGGGAGAGAAAGGAAGGATTAATAGCGATCATGAGCCTTGGTTTGGTTACAAATGTCAAATCCTCTTAAATCCCAAATGTGTATGTGTGTTCCTCTCCCAGGCTGGAGTCCCCTTTGGAAAGCACATGGGGGAGTGTTTATAGATTGCACATGTTATTTATCTGGAAAGTGTGTGTACGTATGGAACTGGGAGAAAATTAATATTGTTTTCCGGGACTCCCCAGCTTTCTCTTTTACTTTCTCCTCCTCCAAAATTTCCTCCCGCTTTCTCCGCAGTGGCAATCATAATCTTCATTTTCAATGCATCAGTGCACTTGGGCCATTCTTGAAATCTCTCTCTCTTGAATTTGCTCCCTTCTTCTCACATCAATACTTGCTGTTAACTCCATTTCCTTCATCCTTATCCTTTCCTCTGACTTTTCTCTCTTTCTCTCTCTCTTTTGGGCTTTCTCTGCTACCGCATACATAAATTCTTTATGGAAAATCCTTTGGAGTAAGAAAGCCTGGCCTCAACAGATTATCAACAGTCAGCTTAAATTATTCTCTCTTTTGGCTCTATCTCTATCTCTCTCTCTCACTTTCTCTCTTGCTCTCGCACTCTTTTGCTCTCTCTTCCTCTCTCTCCTGATCCCTCACCCTCCCAAGCATTGTACTATCCATGTTGATGTTGTGTTCATGGGGATAGAGTGAGCGAGAGCTTTTTGGTTCATCCATCTTATTCGTCTGCGGAAGACCACTGTATTTCTCATTTTAATTGCTTCTTTTAACTTTTAAACCCGTTTTTTTTTAGCCTTCCAGCTTCTTCCCTTTAATTCTCCCACATGGACCACAGTACCTCTACTCATTGACCTGGACTCCTCCTCAACCCTGTTTCCCAATGAATTAAGTTTGACAGGGGGGAATTATTGGGGAAATTACTGGAAGACACAGGGAAAGGGGGATAATGAAGAGTCAGAGGATGGAGGAGATAAATGGGAGGAAACGCGGAAAGAAATAAGGGATAGAAGCGGATGACAGAGCTTTGGGGTAATGGAATAATTACCGGCGATTCCTGGAATCCAACAATGAGAAATGGAGTTGAAACCGGCAAGAATTTTGGACATGGAGAGATGTCTCTTTAGTGCAGAATGCGGGGAGAATTAGTAACATCCACGAATACAGAGAGGCGAATCGTGAGGAAGGCCTTAATACAGAATATAATGCAATGTAAAATTTGAGACAGATAAAAACGTCAAACATGGATAATGCGAAAAAAGGAGGGACCAGAAGAAGAAAAATCGATGAAGAAATAAGAAAGAATAATGGAAAAAGTTGGAAAAGATGAAAGATATAGAACCATAAATGCAACCAATTAAAGCAAATAATAACCAATGTAAAGGACAGAGAGAAATGACAAAAAGAATGAATAAAATTTTACAAATAATTTACGAATAAACCAATTTATAAAAAACCCCAATAATTCATAATTTATTTAATTTATAAAAAACCCAATAATTCATAATTTGTTTAATTTATAAAATACCCACTAACTCATAATGTATTTAATTTATAAATAACTCAATTAAGTAATTAATTGAAAATAAAAGTGTGAGGAGACATGTACAGACATGAGAAAAACAATTATAGAATACGGAATAATTAAAAATGAAACACAAAAATATGAAATAGAAAATAGAAACAGTACGGTAGAAAGATCAAACGAAACGTCGTTAGGGATAGCAGAAATAGATCAAACTGGAACTTCAGAAAACAAACAGACAGAAAACAGGAGAATCTATTCGAAAAAACTGGGGAAATTGGAAAAGAAATCCAGAAAAACTAGAACACAAAACCGAAAAAACTAGCAAAAAGCCAGAAGAACTAGAAAACAAAACTGGGGAATTCAAACAAACACTGCAAAAATTGTAAAAGAAAACTTGGAAAATTAGAACCGAAAGCTAAAAATATTATGAAAGAAAACTAAAAACAAATATAACATAAAACTAAAAACAAATATACCATAAAACTAAAAACAAATATAATATTAAACTAAAAACAATTATGAAAGAAAACTTAAAAAGCATTACGAACGAAAACCAAAACACATTATAAACGAAAATTAAAAAAAATGTAAAAGAAAACTGAACAAACGAAACGGAGATTTAAAAATCGAAAATGAAAGAGGAAATAGATCAGAAATGAAGGAAAAACAAATCAAATAGGCAAGCGACAACAAGCAAAAGAAAAAAATGAGGGAAAGGGCATCCTGGAGAGGCTTAGAATGGACATTGAAAAGAGGGTTAGTGAAAACAGAAATATATACCGCGAGAAAAGATTGAATATACATATACATATGTATATATACGTATGTACATATATACGTGTGTATATAAAAGGAAAAGGCGTATCAGAGTGAAAATTGACGGAATTTAAATTTAAATGGTTTCTCCAAGCCTAATAATACACGGCAATTTAAAAAATACAGAAGCCTAAAAGAAAACTTGTGGGAATGAAAGGATAAAAACAAGAAGGGAAATAATGACGGTTTCCTCCTAGTCATTCCGATTCTCTTCTTAATCTCACCCTTTCCCTCCTCGTCCTTCGTCTTCCTCCTTGTCTTCCCCCTTCATCTTTTGCGAGAGGGTAAAAAAAAAAGGAGGTCGGGCATGTTTGCCCGGGCTCCACTACAATTCCCTCTTTAATGATCCACCATGTATGCACTTCATCCACTATTCATGGGACGGGGAGAATGAGATAGAGGAAGGAAGACAGACAGAATGAGAAAGAGAGAGAGAGAGAGAAAGTAAGAGAAAGGAAAGAGAAAGCCATAATCTAAGTTGGTTGATTGTCTCAGGGAAAAGTGATGGCTATGTATGGAAATAGTATATAGAAGAGTTTTTTTTTTGTGGCCAAAGATTTGGTAAACTTGTGGATCCAGCCTTATTTGAAGAGCGGGAAATGATATATCCCAAATTCTTTTGCCATTCATATAAGATCCATCAATAAAACTGGGATGAATGTATGAGGAAAATATTTGATTGAGACCCCAAATGAGATTTTTTTTTTTAGCTTTTATTACAAATTCATATCAAAGTAAAACATCCTTTTATTTTGATAATGCTTAGGAATATTGAGATTCCAGTGGAATTAAGATTAAGATTTGGGCATCAAGATAATTTTTAATGGAAATCCATCCTATTTGATCCCGTTTGCGAGGATTACCCATTCATAATAATGTTTGTGGCATTAGCGAATTTCTCCCACGTGACGTCAGCAAAGGCGGAAGTAAATGGGACATTTGCTTGCAGTTGGAGTGTATATATTTTTATGCTGGTGATGCAACAAATCTTTTCCGTTTTTTACCCCAAAGAAGAGAAAATGTAGCTCTGCTTATTTATTTTATTGTGAGGATTTTCACTGGAGGATTTTTTAGTTTTTTCCGGTCTCTTTATTCCGTTTGATTCTGTACGTATGTTTCGTTTGTGCTAATTTTGGTTCAGTTTTTGTTTCTCTTTCTATTTGCTCTCTTAGTTTTTTACCTTTGTATCATCCTTCAGAATTTCTCTCTTATAACTAAAAAAATAGCTAATTATTTTTCCCGCTTTTTCTCCGATATTTTTATTATATTAATTAATTATTCCTCCCACTGTTTTTATCTCTTTCTCTAATTATATGCTTCCATCCATTTCTTTCTCGAATTTTTCTCTATTTTTTTAATTTCCCTTTTCACTTTCTTGCTCTCAATCTCTTTCTCTCTTGCAATTTTTCCATCTTTCTCCTTCTTTCTTTCAATTCCCTATCTTTTTATCTCCCTTTGTCTCGTTTTTTCTTCGTATTTGTTATCGTTTTCAATTGCCATCTCTCACCCTTTATCGCTCTCTCTCTCTCTATCGATATCTTCCTCTGTAGATTCTCTGCAGCCCAATCGTGCTATTTCTGTTATTTGTAATTTTCTTACGTTTTCTCCATTTCTTTCTTTGTGTGTATTTTCTCCGTCTCAGATTTGACCATTTGCTCTCTGTGTCACTATTACCCCTTCTTTCACAGCCTCCATTAGTTCTAGGACATCGCCTTCACTTAGACATATCCGTTAAAAAGTGAGTTCAATCACTTGTTTTTTTTTGTCACTAGAACCTTTTTTTCACCTTCTTTGCTACATTCCCTTTTTTTAGTTGTGGGGATTTGAACGTCCTTTGAACGTGACTGGCCTTTAGACTTTTATATTTATGTGGTATTCACTCCTTCCTCTTTTCTCGGCCTTTTTCCCTTTCAATTCTCTCTCTCTCTCTCTTTCCTACCCGAATGGACCTTTCTCTTTTGTTTGCTTTTGTCGCTTGTACTTAGGATTGTGAATTTTTCTGATTGATAATTAAAGATTTCGTGTCATCTTCTCCCCTTGTTTGTTTAGCAACCCATACATTTTTCACAATTTAGAATGACCGTGACTCAATTTTTCCTTTTTTTTTTAACTCTTTTTAAACTCCTCTCCTACCTAACTTATCTCAATGGTTTCCGTCTCAATTTCTCTTGGTCCTTCTTTGCGCCTTTTATTTTTTATACCTTTTTTTTAGCACATCGAACTTCCCTTGATTTTTTTCTCACCCTATTTTCGCCCTGACTCGTCCCTTGTCTGCCTCTGTATCTCTCTCTTTCTTGTGAAATTCCAAGGATTTTGTATAGTAACATTATTTCCTCAACCTCTCCACTGACACGGGGCTCTTCCTCTGGGCCATTCATTTGCCATTGCTCACCCCAATGGAATTCCTCATTCAGTCTATTTTTTCTCTGTCTCTCTCTCTCTTTTTCTCTTTCCTATTTTCTATACTTGTTTCCTTCATCTCTTGGCTCCCATTCGCCATCATTCACTTTTTATTAGGCAATTTAAAGCTGGAAAAAAAGGGGGAAAGACTGGAAAAAACCGGTGCTTCTTCTTTCACCCACATCGACTTCCATTATAATTACAGACTTCTTTCCACACACACACATATACATCTTTTTCTTTTTGTGAGGGGAAAGGTAAAAGGGAAGAAGAGATTTTTTTAAAGGAAAACAACTCAAGAGTAAGGGATGGTGCCTATAGGGGGGGAAAAGGGGAATGGACCAATTTCCCGAAGTACAAATACATTATATGTTAGTACATATGCACATACATATGTACATACATACATATGACTTTTATAGGGAACGCAGGTCGGGAAACATTACCAGTATTTTTATCGAAGAGAAGGTGATAGCAGGCTTTTTAACAACTCATTTCTTGCTCTCCCAGAATCCTCTTTCGCTGGCCGTCATTGTCCATACGTATTTCCACGTCTTTGTTGCTAATTGTCTCTTCTCCTTTTTTGGCTGGCTCTAAGTGTCTATCTCCTTTTTTGGAGTTTCTTTTTTCTTCTTGTCCCTCATCCTTTTTGCTTGACTTTCTCTTTTCTGGTATGCATGCCTTTATCATCTTTGTGTTGTCGGATTTTCTCTTTTCTGTGCTATCCTACTTTGTATGTCTTGCTCTGACTGTCCCGTTTTGGACGTTCTATTTTGTTGCCTGTTTGATGCTGACTTTTGATTTTGGTGTCTCTTTCATGGTTTATTTTGTTGTCGGGGGGATTTTTTATTTTTACTTACATAAGTCTGACTCTTTCTTTTTATTTAATCTTTGTTTCTGGATTTATTTTTATTTCACGATTTCCTTTTTGCTTTTTAGATTTCTCCTTTGCGTTCCAGATTTCTCTTTTGCTTTCTAGATTTCTCTTTTGCTTTCTAGATTTCTCTTTTGCCTTCTAGATTTCTCCCTTGATTTTTACTTTTGTTCTTTGCCCTCTATTTTCCCTTTTGCTCTAATTTTCTCTCTTTCACTGTCTGCATTTATTTGCTTTATGTTTATCTCTTTAGCTTGCCGGCTTTCTCGATTGCTTTTTAATCATTTTAGTCTATTCAGTCGGTCTTACTCTATTCCGTCAGTGTGACGTTTGCTCCACTTTCTCTCCTTCTTTCGAGTTTCATTTGGTATGACTTTCTCTTTTATTTCTGGCTGATTTTTGCCCTTTCGGTTTTACTTTCTCTTTTTCTTATACTGTCGAACATTTTCTCTTTTATCGACCTCACTCAATTTTTATGTCTGATTTACTCTTTTTTAAGACTAATTGTAAGTTTCAATCTGGCTTTCTATATTATTTTCTCTTTGATTGTCTGACAAACCTTCTCTTTACTCTGTCGGACTTTCTCTTTTCCTTTCTGTCATTTTTTGTTTACTTTACCGCGGACCTGCTCCTCTAAATTTTATCTGTCTCCATTGCTATTTGTCTACCTCTTATTTTCTCGTGATATCTCTTTGTTTTTTTCCTTTCACTTTAGCATTGTCTGTTTTTGTTTGCATAGGTTTCTGTATGTATCATTTTTGATTTTTTTGTTTTGTTTTAACTTGATTTTTTCTTGATTTTTCCAGACATTCCCTCTTTTTATCACATTTCTGTCTTGCTTTCTTTTTATGTGTATACATATTACATATGCCCATGTTTTGGATTTATTTGCCTAGTACGTAGTCTTTATCTTGTCTCTTTCATCCTACACACGTTTCCCGTCAATGAATTTCCTCTTTGTCTTCACTTTTTTCTGCTACCATCCATGAATGTTTTTGTCGTAACTCTCTTCATTGTGCTGAACTTATTCCTTCTCGTCTATTCTCCCTGTAATGCCATTCTTTTTCCTTTTTTTTGCTCCCTTTGTGAGGTTCCTTTCTTTTCATGATCTCCCATTGTCTTCCCGTGTACTGTGTGAACATCTTTTTCTCCAAGAAAAAAGAGTATCAATGGCTAACGGACGACGATTACCTCCTCCCCCTCATTACCATGGGCAATTGTGGGGGCAATCAAGGGAATGCGGCTGAAAAGCCTCGCACTTTGCTCCATTATTGTGGCCCATTATTCGGACATTAGGGAGAAAAGTACATAAATTATTCATTCCCTCGCCAAGATAAACACTGATGCTTAGGACGTGGCCGGTTCTATTTGAAGTCGTTCAAGTCCTTTGGATTTTATCCATTTTTTTCCTTCGCCTTTGTGTTCCTAAAGACTGGCTTGGAAAGAAAATAATGTGCGCTTCCCGCTTTTGCCTTTGGGGAAATTCTTTATTTCGTTCATTTCTTCGAAGTTCCCCCTCGTTCTCGTTATTTTTCTCTCTCTCTCCATCTCTCTATCTCGCACTTTATTTCTCACTCTCCCTCTCTCTATCTCTCTTTAATTCTCTCTCCTTCTATATGTATTCCTCTCTACTTGTCTCTCTTTTTTCGCTCATTCTTTCTCTTTATTTATCACGCTCCTTCTCTCTCTTTTTTTCGCTCATTCTTTCTCTTTATTTATCACGCTCCTTCTCTCTCTTTTTTCTATCATTCTTTCTCTTTATTTATCACGCTCCT
>JAQGBT010000269.1:0-61914 GCA_034698585.1 Disparrhopalites patrizii
GTAATACATTTTTATTTACTCATTTAAAAAAATGCTTTTTTAATTGCAGTATTTGGGAAAGTGGTACGAGATTGAAAAATACTTCACGATCTTTGAAGCCGGGGGTACGTGTATTACAGCAACGTACTCAGATTTGGGCAATGGTACTGTGGGAGTGTTTAATGTCATGACGGAGGCCGTGTAAGTTCGATATCTTGCTTTCACTTATGTGTAATTAAGGGGATGATATCATTTGTCATTTAGAACTTACATGTGCAGTATCAATCGGTGTGTACGTATACATAATATGTATCCAGTAGTAGTACAGTAGTAGATAGTTACTTTAAGGTTATGCTAACTATTTTAATGTACATCCACGGAGCAGCAGCAGAAATAGACGGAATATCACCGGTTCCGCTGTTTTGGACGATCCGGCCAGTGGTGAGGCGAAACTCACCGTCACCTTCCTTACTATGCCCTGTAAGTGTCTGCTGCATTGTCGATTTGGCTGACCCTTGTAACCAATTTATATAATATTATGCACTCAATATTAGTGTTAGAATGCTCAAGCTCAAATTAAATTACACATGTGGCGGTGACTCGTTACATAATGCATATGCGTTATAGTGGTTTTGAGCTTGTGTGCTCAAGCCTACATGGTCCATCTGACATGTTTATCATTTCTTTCACACAGTTGGGGTGAAAGCACCGTACTGGGTGTTGGACACTGATTACGGCAACTACTCCGTTGTATGGTCCTGCCAGAACGTCGCTAGCATTCTGAACTTCCGTAAGTATTTTCGTCACGTTTGTATACAGAAAAATGAATATCGGATACTTACGAGATGTTTAAATAATTTTTAAAATAATGGTAATGAAAACAGAGGTGGTCTGGTACCTCGCAAGAACTCCAGCTCCATCCGAAGACAATCGAAAGCGAGTTTACAGCGCTTTGGAATCTGTCGGTTTACACACATCCAAGTTGTCGAAAACTGAGCAAACGAAGTGTCCCGAAACATACTAAATTTATGCAGTCATGCGGATCATGTGGATGTGATGTACCCGGAGCTTGTACTTTATTAAGTCCACACAAAGTTAGTGTGGGTGTGGACTGTGCGTAATGTTGAAAAAACATGGTAAAATTTATTATTGTCATAATAAAATAACAGTGTGAACATGAACACCCCATAAAATATCTCTCAAACGTATTTAAGCATTTCAGTCGAAGAAAATCGACTAACTAACCTACATCTATTGTGTGTGACAACGAAAAATAATGTATTACACATACATATAACAATAATATACAGAATTTGCGAAGAAAGTATGTGTAGGAAAACGACAACGTGTGCGGTAACGGCGCTAAATTAGTCCTTACGTTAATTGGGAATTATTTCGTTCAAACTAAATAGATTAGTGCAAAATGGATTTTACACGTGAAGCATTTCGTTTTCGTTTCGTTTACAAAAGAAAAACGTGGGTGGAGGGCTACATAGCATAAACCCACAAAAGTGATCCCACACATGTCGCTATCGTTCACGTAATCCTTCACAAATGCTCTAATGTCAATAATTGTCCATACGCCTATTGATATGGTAATCTCACGGAAAAGAAAAAATTAAGACGAGTAATTACACTTAGTAAATCTATTCGATTTGTTTAATAATCGGTTGTTATTGAATAATGATTTGGTTTGTAGTCATTAACGTCAGATGAAAAAACTGCGAAACAAATAACAAACAGAAATTTGTAGCCCTTCTAAACCGGGCAAAGGATGTATTCCCATATAAGAATGCGTTTAAAGAGAAGATGTAACGATAAATGATGACAAAGGCACCCAAAGTACAACGAAGTTCAGGTTCCAACACGAGAAGTTCGTTACATTCTATAATGACCTCTGTCAAAAACCCGAAACCCTTCTCGATCTAATTCATCAAATAACTCTGAGTCTGAGTCCTCAAAAGATTCGTCACTTTCAAAACCGTCGAAATCAAAATCTTCATCCGCTGGGTCATGTCCATCAAAATTTCTGAATAAATTGTTGAAACAAGACGACGCTGGATTATTAAAATGAAAGTACGGATTCTGTTTATCAAGTTGAGTAGCACATATCCAACAGAAGTATGTGGCACACTTAAAGCAAGTGACTTTATTACAGCCTTCGAATTTCTGAAATAAAATTAAGTCCAAGGTTAGGCAATACTCGCAGGCAACTCTCTCTCGTTGATTTAAAAGATGTCTAATATACTTTAAGAACAAAAGGCTATTGTTACACTGATAATAGTTTAACCCACCTCTATAGGAACTTTACAGTGTGGACAAGGTTTCGATTGAGTATTAACCCATTCTTCAGAGAGGGTCTGTTGGACGAGCAAGTCTAACTGCTTTTTCCCGTACATTCTTTCCATTTGCTTCTTTTCCTCAGATGATGCTTCCCTATACTTTTCGAACAACAACTTGGACTCACCTGCAACAAACAAAGAGCAAAGTATTACTATGGTTATCGCCTACCCCTGATAAGATTTAATAGCTTTAGAGCTCGTATGGACAACTTGTGACCAACGTATTGTACATGTATGATTAGGATTTTAGGATGATTTGGTCATCCGTGATTTAGGCATCAGCTATGAAGAATATTAGTAAATTATTGAATCCGTAGTATACGTAACACAACCAATATTTTTACCAGATTTAAAGCGGCAGGGCTCAACTCCGTGATATACCATTTTGCAAATACTGCAGAATGCGTAATCGCACGACGCACATTTGGCTAATTTGTCAGTATGATCAAACTGAATGACTGGACGACCGCAGTTGACACGAGGACAATGTAAAATATCCGACATGCTGTCAAGGGTCTTCGAAAGCAAAAGGGAATCATATCGTTCGAATATTTCCGCACTAACTATCGCTTTTATCTGCAAAATCAAAAACATTATATATATCTGAATATCACAATCGCTTTGAAACAAAAACATTAAGTGAGAATATGTATATGAATGTATTTCTGTGTTGTTTACATGCTGACAATCTTTAACTAATAGCTAAAGTAAAAAAACCTGCCCAGGAAATTAATTACATCATATGGAGTTGGAACAGTTTTGCAGTCAACATTGGGACATTTAAGGCTGTCGATCGACCCCTCCGTGATGTGAATTCGAAAAAACTCCTGCAGACACTCTTTGCAAAAACAGTGTTGACATTCAAATAATAAGCAGTCAGAACCGCGTTTCTCAGAAAAGCAAATGGTACACAAATGCCTTGTACGTCGAAATTCAGCTTCACTTTCTTCGTTTTCGTACTTCACTAAATAATCAACTAATGACCCTTGAACACGTTCACTTGCTGCCCTTGAATCAAGGCGCTCAGTGGATGATGGTTTGTATTTGCTTATGTTTCTGCCTTTACGGCTTGTTCTTTTGGCTTGAAGCTTTGGTCTTTGCGTTACAGCACCATCTTTTCCTTCATCGGAGGTTTCTTGCTCCAATTTCATTTGCTTTGGTAATGCTTCTTTCGCTTCACTAACACTATGGCTATCTACATTTTGGGAATTATTGAGCGAAACAAGCGGAGTTCTACAACGAGGCAGAAATAAATCATAAATGCTGTCAGCGCAAATTCCAATGGCAGAAAAGGCATCTTCTTGCAGAAATGAGTACCAGGTGTACAAAATCGCCATTCCTTGATTTTCTTCCCAAAGTTGATCCAATTTTCCACAAAAGAACGAGAGCTAAAATGTAAATGTCAATGCTCAGCCATTTTGCATCAAAAAATTATTAGCACTTTTCGTTTTACTGTGATAGTATTCACAAAACTGACCGATTTTCGATGAAGCCATTCGGATGATAACGTGAAAATTGGTTTGGAATTACTCGGATAGTCCAGTGGAAGGGTAAAATGAAGTGTCAACGGAGGCAGATGCTTTAACGTCATTACCAACTTTTCCTTCCGAGTAGAAGGTCCCGGTTTCTCTTCACCCTCTTTTGATGCCTCGTGGGAAGCTTCCTTTTCGTGGATGTACCTGCATTTGAATTCGTCCCCAGGAATCCGTAACTTGATCCTAACCTTCCCAGACACTGACGTACCCACGTACTTCGTGAAGCAGTCAGCATCCAAGATTTCGGTCAGGATATCCATCTCATCTTCCTGTGCCTGCCGGTCATCATGTTCCATTACGTCAGTAGCTTTGAACCTAAATAATGCATGGATAAAAATAAGTCAGTAATCGGTAAAGTCCAAACTTTCGAAACACCATACTTTTCTAATATCACGTACAATAGCATATTCCCACTTTCACACTGCTTCAACAGACCTGCGGGGAAATTCACCTACCAAAAGCATGTACATAATCAAATTTTATGTTTAAAACTTTCAAAACAATGCTTGTACTACATTAACTTCAATTGTGCTGGCGTTGCGTACACTCTTAGCAACAACTTTGAACAATAAAAGAAAAAAAGTATACGCGTACATATATATACGTATTCTTATTACATTTTTCGAATTCACAAATTCAAAGAAGTGCCAGTTAACATGCAGTGCTGAAGTGTATGTGAAAACATCCGATCTCGTTTCTTCTTTAACGTATACCTTTACAAACTAAAGTTACAATTACGTACAACTAGCTGTAGCAAGTGTCTTGACTGCTAACCTTTCCACCACAACACCAACACTGAAGTTCAAATGCGTTCCTAATGTCGTTAAGATGACTGACGAACTGACAACAGTATCACACGTAAGTAGTAATTATGCGTACGATATAGTCACACTGTCGTACAATACTACCACTCCTTACGCTATTACGCGGCTACCTGAACATGATTTCTTGATTTCAAAAGCTTCATTCAATTCCTACTGAGACAATTCTTGTATTTACTTAGGGAATTTACACATAGCTATAGAATATTCTTTTGAGAATCCTAATCAAAACTGATCCCCTGTCTATTCATTAATCTTTTAAAGTGTTTTGCCAGATCTCAATTCGTCGTAATCCACGTGGTTGAAAACCTCGT
The DNA here is from genome assembly GCA_034698585.1 of Disparrhopalites patrizii. Classification (NCBI taxonomy): domain Eukaryota; kingdom Metazoa; phylum Arthropoda; class Collembola; order Symphypleona; family Sminthuridae; genus Disparrhopalites; species Disparrhopalites patrizii. The sequence goes on from JAQGBT010000269.1 coordinate 4,992, forward strand.
GTAACACCTGTATATAAATCATGAGGAGCTATACATATAATTTATTTATGCATATTATATATGTATGTATATACATACAAAATATATCACACCATATATTTACATAGTAATAAAAACACGCGAACAATAAAAGAACCATAAGAATATAACGCTATATCAAGTCATATAGGCGTCGCAGATAATATTGTGTAATGTCATAGAGCTAGCGGAATACGGAATACTCATCGCAAACGTTGAAACGTCGGGAACGTTTGATTACAATTTAAAAGGCCTGACATGCAAGACGTTTGAATACGTTTGCCAACGTCAATATTATCCTCGTACAAGGAAAGCAAGTACTATTCCAAATGAAATAAACCATCTAAAAATCGAAACCCATAATGTAACAATCGGTAAATGACCCAAAGAATGTCATAAAAGCACAACTTGAATCCTCGTGCACCTTCAAATATCTATTACGAATCAAACTCGACAAACACTTTTAACGAAATAAGAAAAACAAAAAATCCCAAACGAATGTGAAACTCCTGGTCAGTGATAAGAAAAGCAAAGTTAGACTGTTGGACAGTACTAAACCAATAATTACATAGTAACTATTCCATTGAGGCACTTACGTCAACTTACACTTATTACACAGATAAATCCTCCCAGGACAAACACTAGGAAAAACGGGTCGTTAATGTTTGTAAATATTTCTGATTGTATCCCACTTTACTACGCGTTATACAATACAAGAATACAACAAGAAGGATAATTATGTAATTTGTTTTACCCCCCGTTTCACTTTTTCAATTCTTTTTTTTTTTCCTTTTACTCGGATGAGGTTTATTGTGATCAGAGATAGGTTCTGATGAATTCCTTCAGTAATAATTACGAATTGAATCACTAATTCGTAATTAAAAGGCTCTAAGTCATTACTTGAGGTGTTAGTAATTAACTTAACCTATCTCTGCTGTTTCCATATATCCTTCACCAAAGAATTTATATTATCCAAAGGCGCCGGTAGATGTTCAAAAAGTTTTCAAAGTCCCCGCGGATTTTTTTGTTTTTTTTTCTTTTTGTGAGAGAGAGAAAATGCACTTGTGAAAAAAATTCAAGCACACTCTCGCCATTCGGCAAAGGCAGACTTTTGCTTTCCATTCAACCATTCATTCGTCTTTTTTTTGTTTTTCATTGAGAAATTTTGGATTTTTATCTGTTTTTTGATTGGGAACGAAGCACACCTGTCTGCTGGTCTGTCTAATTAGCTTTCATGAATGGTCATTTGTCCGTAAGTATGTAAATCTATACTTCTCAATGCATGACCTCTCCGATGCTACAAAAGGCCAAAGGCGTGCATTCAGAAAGACATCCATCATTCCATTCGGTAAATGCGGGAATGGAAGAGCTGCCTTTCCGATAATCAGTAAAGCCAATATTTTCCAAAAATACATCATAATTGAATACATGTCATAGTCAACGTTTTAGGACTGTATAAAGTAGTATAAATGTAAAGAATGATCTTTTTTTTTGGAGAAAACGTGTTGTTTTAAGGATGAAGTTTTTGTGGGGTCCTTAAAAAGAAATGGAGTAAAATATTTGGTTTGCTTTGGGATAGAAGACCATCGAGTAAAAATCGGTGGGTCCTCTTATTTGCCGTGTGATATAGAGAAAAAAGCTCAAGCTGCCCAGATATTTTTTTTTTTTGGAGCACCAAAAACCATGTAAAGGAAAGCGTTGTGTATGCTGTTTTTTCTTTCTTGCACATTTTATATATTATTTATATATACAGAGATATAGCCCGGAAAAAAAGTTAAAAGAACCGAATTCCCCGAAGTAGGAGCTTTTCCCCTGTACATTTTTTTTTGTTCTTCTGGAGGGTCTTTTTTTTTCATTGTATTATATATTGTGAAGTAACATTATTATACGGAGAAGGAAGTGTGTAAGTATACCTTGAGACTTTGACTTGAGACCTTTTTTTTTCGGAGTGTGACTGGTGATTTTTGTCTGGGATGCTCAAAAAATAATAGATTATCGCCGTTGAATAAATTTCAAGATTGACGGAAATCTCCAGAAAAAGTCTCCAGAGCGGAAGAGATATTACTTCTCAAAAAAAAATATTTTTTTTTTTGGTAATTTTGAGTGTGAAATATTACGTTATTTGTAATTGTTTCACGAACGGAAATTGTGTTTTTTTAGAGTCAAATTACGTGTTTATCAAACCGGACAAGTGTTGATTGTGATTTGAAGGGTTCTTGTATTTTTTCTTTTTCTTTTTTCTTTGGTTTACATTGAAAATATTAAGATAGTTGTGGAGGTTCAAAAAAAAAAAAAATTGTTTTCTTTCGGAACTTTTTGCTATTGGAAAAGTTTGAGAATTATCTATTAAAATAATAAAGGGGAAAACAATTACGAAGCAGGGGTGGTTGAAGGCATTTCAAAATGTCTAAGACCCATGGCCGCGGGAGGATAGATAATAAAGGTGGCCATAATCATGGTTATTATAATAGAACAAGTGCCGGAGAAGAGAAACGTCCAAGCGTTTTTGACCGCCTGGGCACTAGACGGTAATCACATTTAATTCTGAAATCTTTCTTGGATTTTTGATTCCTTTTTTTCAGTTTGATCCAATCACATTTTGTAAATAGTTGTGTTCATGAGTTTGGTGAGTTTTCAATACATTGTAATTTTTTTTAATAACTCCCTTGGAATGTGGTTGAATCAAATGGGCGAATCGCAAGAGCTTTTGTTCCTTGTATTTTAATATTTTTATCTATATGTATATGGCTGATTTCGTCTAGTTCGATGTGTACGTGCGTGTGCACAATTATTGTATTTTGTTTATGCAACAAGACCTTCGAACACTTAGTTTTGACTTTTATTTAATCCCGCACGGTTGATATGAATATATACACATATATATACGTATATATATTTAAGTTTTGTAGAGGAATGAGTATGTGTACTGGTTTTGTTGTGGGTCATTAATTTACTGCGGGTTATACGGGAGTAGATTCTTCAGCGGGGCAAGTACTTGTATCTACTTCACTTGTATTGTATACAGATAACAATTCAGTATTGTGAGCTGAGCATTGTTTATGTAGCATTTGCTGCCAACCTTCTATTATCTATTGCCAATGTTTTCGGATTGAACTTGAATTTACTAATAATAACTTATGTTTTTAATGTTCTTGTTGTGGCAGAGAAAATAGTGGATCGCATTTTCCGCCGGTTTTAGACCAACCTGCTGCATACAAATCAAAAAGTGACCCACTTAAGGCTCTAACTCATGTAAGTTTGGCTTTTGTGTACCGTGTTTTTCCTTGTTTTGACTGGTTTTGGTATTCATATGGAACTTAACTATTAATTCTATTTTGTTAACCAGTCACAAAGGCAGGGTCATTCTAGTACAAAACGGGCGGTGGAAGTTGAACCCAGAAGCCGTAGTGTTTCCCCTCGTATGAAAAAGAAAAGTACCCAGTCCGGCTTGTCTCATCGAAGTAAAAAAGACAGTGCATTAAAGTCTGTCGGATCGAGAGACAAAGACAAACTTTCTGGAAAAAAGTCAAGTCCAAAACGACTGGGTAGTAGTAAGCCAAAAACGAAGAATCCACAGACTTTAAAAAGTAGAAGCAACAACAAAAGTGGTAGCAGGAAAGGTAGTATTCCAAAAGGAAAAGGGAAAATCAGATCGTCGTCGCTAAGTTCGGAAGGGAGCACGTCTAGAGGCTCGTCTACTTCGTCTTCCACACACACGAGGTATTTTCATTATTTATGTTTGTATGATTAATTGTTATAGATTCTGCGTTAAGTGTTGCCAAATTGTTATTATGGTATGACTGAATAATTGAACTAAGGGACTAACGATGTTTTTGTAGAACTACAACAAGCACAGCCACCGAAGAGGCTTCTTCTACAAGTAGTACTGCTCAGACTTCAACTACCGAAAGTTCCGTGCCAAGTATTAAGCTTAAACCCGCAAAAAAAGAGAAACAGAAAAAGAAAATGAAAAAGAAATCTCGCTTAAGTGCTTCGGTAGAGAAGGCTAGACATGTTGACATTGCTATGAAACGGCAATCTATGTCATCCTCTGGTTCTTCTAGAGATTCCAGAAAGGAATCACATCATTACAAAGATATCAGTCGTACTAAATCTGGTGGAAATTGGCATAAATCTCCCTCCCGGGGAAGTTCAACATACGAAGGAAAATCGTTTTCCAAAGAAGGCCGTTCGTTGGGTCGAGAAAAAGAATTACGGGAATTCGAGCATCTATCGCGAGCAAAAGAAAGACAAGTAATTGAAGAGGAGTCTAGGAAAAGGCATCTCTCCAATGATGGCTATGGAAATATTGACGGAAATTACCTAGGTCACAAACGGTCACGAACTGTACCTTCTCCCCCACCAAAGTATAGTAAACCTGGTGTCGGTAGACGCAGCCGCTCCCCATCCCCCAGAAGAATTCCGCCAGATTCACCTGCTCTAGTTCACAAATTCATGACCAGACGAGACAGAACACCTCCTACAAGGTCAGCATCAAAAGAACGTGAAAGATTAAGGTAGTAATTTTTTAATGAAATCGTATTACCACCATGGACCTTTATCGGCAACGACACGAACAGAAACTTTTTCATCATGGGTTTTTGTTAACGTTGATTTTGTAGAATTATACGATCTCCACATAGACGTCCTTCATTTGAAGAACATCACCGGCGCCCGGAATCAAGGAAGGACAGACCTCATACGACTACCTTCATGCTGAAAGTGGCTAAAGAGATAGATCGGGAACGTGAAAGACCCTTCGTACATAATACTCAACACGGAGGACCTGGTAAATTCTAAGCAATACAAGAACGAATTTATAAATACAGATGCGGATTCAACGCTAATCTGAATGTAATGCTTAACAGTGTATCCTCCACGTGATACTTCAAGAACCCGGGACAGATATGCACCAGCAAGAACTCCTGCTTTAGACAGGAGTCGTTTAGTACCAAAACATTTAGAACCAGAACGGGAACGCATTCCACTGATGGGCAAAGATCGTCTGAAAGAGTATGATAATCCTAGAGTTGTTAGACCCTTACCGCTGCTGGGTTCCAACCCGTTAGGGAATAAGCCTTTGATGACCCTGAAGCCAAATCAGCCCCGATTAAGCCATGACGAGCAAAGTCGACCTAGGTAAGCAATTTGTTTATTCATTGTCTATTGAGTGTATCATATATGTTTTGTTAAAACTATTTTCTTGCTCAATTCAGACCCGGTATCGCACCCGGCGTGAAGAAGCATGCGCCAATGATAGTGAAAACAAAAGAAGCTCTACTTGAGCGTTATGAGGAACAGACAATCAAACAATCAAGAGTGGACATGTGGGTTGATCAAACGCTCCAGGGAAGCACACGACTGAATGTAGATACATTTGATACTGACAAATTACCTCCAAAGAGAACAGTTGTTAATGCAAGAACTCCTACCCCCGATGAAATTAAAGACAAGTGTAGCAGTATTGGCAGTTTGAGTGGTATTAATGAAACGATTAACAAAGTGGAGGCTAAGAACAATGATAAAAACTTGGAACTTAGCGATTTTAGTGATGACGATGATGATCTGCTAACTCAAGATATAAATCAATCTCCTTCAGTAAAGTCTAGTTCATCAGTGAAAGATAATCAAGATTTAGCTGAGTCAGTTCCAGGTGACGGCGGAGTCGATGATTCTACGAAAACCGCAGAAGATAGTAGTAGTATTGCAGTGGGTGAAACGGATTCTCCTACTGTAGTTTCCACTACTTCTTTGCCACCTCGAGGTTCCTATGATTTACGCGATGCACGAAGTTTACAAAGTCAGAGTCAAACAGATGATGATATTCTGGAACGAATGGACTTCGAAGAAATTTCCGATGAAGAGCTGGGTGAAGTAGAAAACAAAATTAGCATAGTAGATGTGCTTGGTGTTAACTGGGCCAGTTTACTTAGCAAACCTGAAACGTCCTCGAATCAACTTGGAGCAAGTAGTGCTGACTGTATATCTAAAAAGGTCCGTCAACGTTGGACACCTCTACATGTGTTTCAACAAGTTGGTCTTTCACGCAAATTGTGTGGTGAAGAATTGTTCCAAAAAGTAGTTGACAAAATCAGAGAAAATTTAAAAATTAATGATGAAGACCCTAAAGAGTACGAGAATTTGGAGAATGAGCTTGAAAAACCAATACTTCGCCGAAGGCGTTTAGAGCGACACAGCTTGCTGGAGAATTTTGGTCTGGGTCCGCATTCTCGAGCTTTGTCGGCAAAACGAGACATGGTAGTGAGGTGAGTTTATACCGCTTGCCCCTCTATTATACACATGCTTACCATTTTATAATTTACTATATATTATGAGAATCCTGATTGTAACGTAATCCGTTTACATCTTGTTTTTTGTGCAGGCGGTGTTTGCTAAATTTACCTCCAAAAAGTCTGATATCCCTAGAATTCGGAAATCAATCTTCAGGTCCCATAAATACCCCTCAAGAACCAGACTTTGCGACGGACTTATTAAAAATAAGTGTTGCCCATTACAAGAATTCCTAAGTGTGAGTAGGTCGTTTATAATTTAAAGTAATACAACTGTTTTAGTGTTGTCTTTTGCTGGTCTATATGAAAAAGTAGATCGCTTCAAAAGATTCGATGTCGACCAAATGTTCAACGAGAACACTCTAGTACCGTTAGAAAATTGTGTCAAATGTGTAATTAATTTTACCTGGTACACTCTAGTATGCAATTTTGCAATGTTGAACGTTGATGTTTATATTTACATATAAAAATACTACACAAAAGAGTTTTTAAATTTTCATATTGCAATCTACCTATATTGGACCTATAACCAGCTATATGAAAATACTATTATTGTTTGGTTTCGTTTAAAGAAAATAAACAAATAATTTTCAGATACAGAACTTAGCTACGATCTTAACTGTATGTATTCCGGTAGTTACTATTTTGGGATCAATGAACCTGCAATTGCTATACAAATATCGATTTACGGACTCTGAGCTCGGTGGCAAGGTGAGACGAATACGTGCATGGATGTGTGTACACACTTGCTTGACGAGAAACATGAATCCGCGAGTTGAGATGTTGAATTTTGTTGGCAGGCTGTTGTGGCCACCTTCTCAGATAATCCTGTCCAGTTCTTTACTCAAGTATGAAATGCAATAGGTAAGTATGACCATAACAATTTACAAATGTAACCTGTTGCGTTACGCTTCTCACCCACAGTACTCGAAGTTCAACGTGTCAAGTCGCTTGTCACGCACTGTTCAACCCATTGTCAGTGTCAGTGACGATGATTGCACCGCCATTATAAGGACGGCATGACTTAACAAAAGTACATTTTTCACACGCAGTGCGTTAAAGACAACGTATTATTTATTCATTCTCCACATGTATTTGACTAAACGTAGATTAGTTTTGAATAATTATTCTGGGCATAATTTTTCGGAGGTAAGAGATTGTGGAGATTATTGTAAATATTGACGTCCAAAGCATTTACAAAAACCTACCATGATTGCACTTACTGATCTTTGCCTTGGGGTACTGGGTAAGTTGAATCACGTTGTTTCTTCCACTCTTAAGTATTTTTTTTTATAACAAAACGTCGCGATTTATTTTTTGTGTACAAGTTCTGATATTCTTGATTGCGTCAGGTATCTTAAATATCGTGTCAAACCTTTCGTCCCTACTTCTTTTGTACCACGGAGTGAATGTCAGTAAGAGTCCACTGGGCATTTGCTTGACGAACTTAGCTCTCAATCAACTTGGCATGACTGTATTTTCTCATTTACCTATTCTGACGCCACGTGAAACTGTTCGTCTGTAAGTGCACAGAGTAAGAATGCCTATAGAGTACGGGCAGCATTGAATAATAATGGAAACATATCCACACCATTTGATTTCCATCGTTTATAGCTGGAAGCGTGATGGCACATCCTGTAAATTTTTTGGCTTCCTACATTCCTACTTTCCAGCAACTACATTTTGTGCCATAATGGTACTCTGTCTGGAACGGTACATCAGATTCAGGAAGCAAGAAAAATACATTCCGTCCTATTTCTACCGACTATGCATTTGTTCTTGGTTCTACGAGTGCGTGTGGTCCATTTTTCCCGTCTTGGGTTGGGGGAGGTATAGCAACTTTCAGTAGGATTTTTTAGGCTAGTATTTCAAAGCTAAAGAGGGAGAAGTGAATTAATTTCCAGTGAACAATTTTAATTTAGGAGAGTGCTTTCCCTGAATAGCTAAGTTTATAAATGTTGCACTATCCTTTATTGCACCATGCGTTATTTGCTACTTTTGATTCTCAGGTACAGCGGATATCAATTCACCTGTGACATATCCAGCCCTGGAGAAATAGAATGGAAAGAAGCCTCCAATGCAATTACTTACGCAATTACCAACATAATTGCCACCTTTCTTGCACCCAGCATAGCTTTGTATAAATTGGATAAACATCTCCGATTATTTAAATATATACTTTTGTTTTATTTAGCTTTTGTTTTATTTAACTACTTACATCTTAACTACACTATTACTTGTATTACTGTAGGTTAATTTTGGTTGAGGATACGCATGTACAAGCTTTATTTCTTATAGGATTTACTTCCTATGTCATTCCCGACCTTCAGCTATTAACCCAGGAAAAAGAAGTCGAAGATGGGCGGATTCCCTTCGAATACGCACGGTACTGTGCTTTTACTGGATTAAAATAACTAAATAATACGTGAATATTATTTTTTTGATATTACATATTATGTATACGTACATATGAAGTTCAAATACTTGTTTTCTAAGGTTACTTTCACCATAGCCTGGTACGCCATAATAGTATTTGGCCTCCGTGCTTTCTATGGACTACTGGGTCGAACGATTTACGTAGGCGAAGACGAAAATAAGTGGCACATTACAGAAGGTCAAACAATATTTTCGCAGGTAAAGGTAGCAGTAAGTTCATTGTACGTCTGTCTCGTGATAAGAAGCCTAGAAATCATGTTGAAACAGATTTTTTATGATTCGAAATTAAATCTGCATTCTTCTGCAAAAATATTACCACTTCCAGCTCCTCATATTTGCAAATCCCATCATCTACTTCACAGCAATTCCCAGGTTACGATATGAGCTGTCAAAACCTCCCACAAGGGGCATGGGATGGGAAGAAATGAGTGGAACTGGCACTTGACAGACACCATGGAGAAATTATAGTTTCAGAGGGAAGGAACATAAACTCAAAGAAACGATGGAACGGGCGCTGTAGCGTGTCTGTGAGGCATCGAGTCTCATTTTATTACAACAATTTTTACTAAAAAATCGTTTGTCAAGGAATCTATACAAGTTCACCAACATCACATTCAATCAAACTCATTTTTTGTATTTTTTAGATTTAAAAAACCAACAGCGGTAACAACATCCAGTGTTTAGCGCACATTGAATATACCAGTAATAATAACAATAATGTAACACTATAATGCCATTTAGGATTTCTCCTGATATAGTATTAATGTCGCCAACACTATACAGATACTTTAAACGTTTTTTGTCGGCTACTTATACATTGAGGAGGGAAAGCAGACGTCATTGTAGCTTTCCTGAATAAATTGATTTTTTTAAATGGGATACTCACTGCACGTGTGAGCTTTTTTCACACGCTCCATCTTTAGATACTAATGATACACACATAATTACATACATCAACTTCCCAAAAACATATCAGTATAAGCATGGAATTTTGTCCTGTACATGTTTCCTGGTTTCTATATTATAATTGATAACAAAGGTATATTTTTAGACATTGATAAAATGATAACGCTCTCTTCCATCCCATACATTTGTATAGACCTACATGACATTCATCCGCGTACGCACATAACATACTTTTTTTTTTGTCCACAAAAGTGCACTATCACACAATCACATTTACGTATATTAGCACTATAGAACACATCACTTCCATTACAATTGCATCTCCACACGCACTTTCACCCGTTCAACATTCATTCTTCAATTTGCGTTTCAAAACTTTCACCTTCACACACACATACGCTTTCACCCTCATTTTGTAGTCATGACAATTCACACCTGTCACACACAAACGCAAAAGACGTGACACGCGATTTTCACACACAAATCGCTTGTCAAAACGGAAATAATATTTTGTTTTGTTTATATACATATATATTAAACAAGAATGTACAAAACATACATACAAAGTAAAGATCACATATTTTTCCCCCAATGCAACCGCATGTCCATCGAAAAAAAAATTCCAGTTTTTGTATCTGCGGTCAGGTCACAATAAAATCATTGTAGTAATAATTCAACGTAATTATAATCTAATTAGCCCTATCATCATACAAATGTATACAAGAGGTTGGGTTTTTTAAGTACTCCAAACCAAAAAAAAAAAAATAGGAAAGACTTAGATTGTTCACATTTTTCTCCGGGACTTTCTCCAATGATTTTTCGCATCATTGTACATGTATTATATTGTTTACATACATTATAAAGGCATTTTTTTTAAGTACGCAGTAAGTACGTATGTAGATATTCATGGTCTTTGTGCATATGTATAAATGTCCATGAAAAGGGACTATACACATGTATAATTTGTGTTTTTTTATTTCATCTTTACCCCGGAGGGCACTGGAGAAAATAAAAAAGAAAGCATTGATATTTTTTCTCGTGAACGTATAGTATTTCCACGCCCAATTTGTATGTGTTGTGAATTAAAAAATTTAATCGTGGGCAAAGAGTGTAATTTTTTTGAAAACAAAATACTATAGTTTTACAAAATATTCCGTGGTAGATTCACCACCACATGTCTTGATTATTCCTTCATCCATATAATTCTTCTTAAAACATGTTAATATTGTAGTCGTTAGTACAGTTTGTTTTATATTCAAGTAGCCACATGTACACTGACGTAGCAAATGAGATAAAAAGGCTACTATCAGGGTTGCAAGCATTCTAATTTTGGCAGTTACTCTCTATATTGACAAAGAAAGGGGGCGGGGGGTTTTTCACACATTTTCTAATGTCTATCAACTCATTCATTCTTGATGATTTTCAAGGTTGCTCAAGTAAATCCCGTAATCTTTGGTAAACTGATGCTTCCAAGTCATCCATGCTGTCTCCGAGAGGACTTTTCATCAACAGTATTCATAATATATTAACATTCGTTTCTCATTCATGCAGAGCACATCCACGTTACATAAAATACACATTAAAATAAATGTAGACATATTAGTACTAATTATTTTCAATGTGAATCTCCCATATACGCAACACTTGAAAGGGTCATCTTGACCTAATTACACGCACTACTAGAATACCTATAGGAACTAAATTATTTTATATTTAAGTACTACGTCCACGCGAGCGAGATTTATTTAATTTGTTGTTGTTGTCAACAGGAGCATAATAATAGCTGTAGTAATAGGGTGAAAAAATAATTAACTCAAAATATATCAATATACATACATGGAGAGAATGAAATTTATGGGGTATATATATACACATACAAGTATAGACATCACACTTGGCTGGGGGATTCTTATAGGAATTTAAACGTATTTTGTGAAGGATACTCTACACCAAGATTTTTCTATTAGACAACTCTATGCTACAAACGTCCATACAAATCCCCTCAATATTTCATTGATGAGAAGTCAAAGAAGAAATTCTTCTTGGTCTATTTACCACCTCATAATTACTTTCACCAGTGATTCCTCATCCCAATGAAGATTTTCGTGAATGACTTCTCGCCAATGATATCTTGTGGGAGTCCGTACACGCAAGAGTGAGAAAGGTGTAGAAATTTTCATTATCTTGTTTTGAAATTTGTAATAATTTGTCCCATAAAGTTTGATGTCCTTTGTTTAAAAAGGTTCTAAACACATGTTTTACGCCCTGGATTTTAATTTGTCGCTTCTAGTCGCATTTTTAACATTACACGTTGACAAAAAACAAACATAGGAAGACATTTTTTTACCACCTATCTTTTATATTTTTTGTTTACTTCACCGTAACGTCAATTGATTGGTTATTTTTTTTTTTACAATTCTATACACAATCAAACCTATCATGTTTAGTATGATTTTTTTCTGGATTTGGTGTCCCAACCAAACATCCACAAAAATTTATTTCCTGTCCACAAACCCACTTGTAACCAACCAAAGCCCATTTGTCTACATAATCTCATTCCTTTTCATGCGCATCTCACACCAAAAAAAAAAACCTCCAGAAACGGGGTAATACTCAGTAAATTGTAAGGACATTTCCCCCAAATAAATTTCCGTTTCAATCATGTGCATCCGTTTTGTGAAAAATATCTCTCTATTGGATGCGTCATTCTTTTCAAAATTATATCGCTTTTCTTCACCAAATTTCGTGCACTTCAACCAAACTATGTAATTTCCACCTTGAATTAATAACCACAGATTGAAATGTTTCACATCTAATCCGCTCCAACCGTTTGTATATTTTCTCTCTCTTTACATTGTAGTAAATACACATTTCCACCTCATGATCACTGAGGAGCTCCATTGGAGATAAAATGTTTTTTTCATTTTCCCCTTGGAGAAAAAAAAATTAAAAGTATGATCCCGTAAAAACAATGCTGAACTTAAATGTGAAGTACATTAATGTACAAATCTCCATCCTGTAATTTATTTCCTTTCTTTCTAGCAATCTTCATTCAAGTTGTTGTTCGTGAGTATTTTCTTCGCTGGAGTTCCATTTGGGAGCAACTTTTCCGAGCTCTTCTGCCGTTGCTCAACTTGTCTCAGTCTTCGGTTTGTATATCGCTTTTGAATGCAAGGAACGACAAATAGCATAGCACCACTACAGGCTATCATAGCACCGGCGAGGCTAAAGCCATACCTGTAGTCCCCAGTCACGTCAAATAATTTCCCTGTAATAGGACGCAAAAAAAAGGCACAAATGTTTTATTTCAAATTATGGGTCCATAAACATATTGCAACACATGGTTACTATGCACGTATTATTCCAAGGGGCAAAATGTATACAAAAAAAAAATAGAAAATGGGTTAAATAAAAAAAAATGGGTCACCTACCAACTATAGGGGGTCCAATGACTGTTCCAATTCCTTGGAACAAGAGTAGTAGTCCAAAAGCGTTGGTTAACTTATCCAGTCCCAGAAGATCAACCAAAATGACAGATGTCAAGCTTACGTAAACGCCCATGAGAGCACCGAAGACAGCTGAATACAGTCTTAACATGTGCATGCTCGAGGTGTAGGCTGAGATACATGTGGCTGTATCAAAGAGAAAAAAAAACAAAATAATGGTAAGAAAAATTACTCTACTTTCCTTGTTATTATTACACGAATTCCTTTTGTATGAAATGAAGGGGTAAAGGTCATGGGGAAAATTAAATACATCTTCCATCATGTGTACGTATAAGCTCCATCATTTTCACCCAACTCCCACGTGTGTTTCATCATCATCAAGTTCGACATTTCTTACATTATTATTGTGTCTTCAAATTGCACACACTCATTTCCACACACTTTATTATTAGTTTTTCTCTGGAACCCTGAAATATCTTTTAGTCTGACAGGATCTCAATCTCAGCCATTCTTTTCTTTGTTTTTATGTAAGTGTCTAGCCATTTTGTAGGTAGAAATTTTATTCCCTCTTAAATATTACATTTGTTTTAACGGTAAAGCCTCAACAAATATTTTTAACGATTGCCAGTTATTGGTAACGTCGGCTAGGCTCTCCGACGGTGACCTTAGATGATATAGTTAAGCCAAAAAAATTGTTCTAGATTCGTAAATACACTACTTGTGAACAAAAAAAACACTGGAATTTCACTACGTACAGCGTTAAATCAAATCCCAATGCCGTCAACGTTTCAACGAGCCCACATAAAAATCTTGTTTTTCCCTGCCCACATCCATGTTTACTTGTGCCGGGACCTTCCACGCATACACGAATTTTGTGAGTAGAAAATAACTATAGTTGCCATTTTAAACATTTGTTTTTGTACAATTGGCAGCTGTTCACATTATTTCTCCCCACCAAAAAAAAACCAGGAGAATTAAACAGTTGAAAAACAATTTGCTTTTTTTCCCTGGGTGTGCTATTCTCAAATTAAATTCCATTATTCCTACCTTATATACGGCCTATACACTTGTCTGCATGCTCATACAAGAGAGAGAGAGATAACATAAAAAAGTGTATGATCTTTCTTATCCTTCTTTTTATTATCAATGCCAGGACACGAAAACATGGCTTGGGGAAGGTTAGGAAATTGCTCAAGAATAGCACTCCATGACTAGTTCCCGTTTTATGCACAGGTTTCAAAGGACGTTACAACCCTTTTCTTCACCATTTGCAAATGCCCAGTTGACATAGACCAGAAGCTCATAAAACTGCCGGTTGGATTATTAAAAATAAAATAAAGGGGAAGTGAAAGCTAAAGGAATTGAAGCGTGAAGGAAATGGAGAGAAAGGAGGTCCTTTGCATGTAAATAAAACCTCTAGGAGGAATACAGAGTATCACGGAAGGGGAAATGAGGACATAAAAAAAAAGATCCCGACATTCTCCCTTGTATTCTCAAGAGGTAAAGGCCAAGAGGGAGGAGATACAAGACAGGAAAGAGTGTGAAAGAAAGGGAAGTGAAGTGACAGCGGAAAGAAGGAGAAAAGTGACAGAGAAAAAAGAAAGAAAAGTGACAGAGAGAAAAGAAAGAAGAATGACAGGGAGAAAAGAAAGAAAAGTGACAGAAAAGAGAAAGAAAATAGGGAGTAGAATATTATGACATTTCCTATACAAACTGCAATTCTTTATACATGCTTCGCATCCACCGTACCAAGAAAAAAGTATGTAATACTACAGTAAAAAAATGTATACCTATACATTCATTGCATAACACTTTTCCTACATGAATTTTGCCAAATGTCAGCTGCAGTAGTGATGCTCTTGGGACTCGTGTAAATAAACTACAGCAGGTCAAGTGAAAAAAATGGGAGGATTTTTGCAATTTTGTGCTCTTCATATGATCTTCTCTCTATCTCAAAATAAAAGAAAACCTTGACTTGGCCAAGAAAATGTGCGCACCAAAGAGAAAAGAAGCGGAACCATCCCAAAAAATCCTGTTCATACAACATACAAGTTTTTTACTCGAGGCAATGGAACCAACGTTCATTTTAAGAGGGGCCGGGAGATGTTCTTTCACACTACAAGGGAATATTTGTTAGGGTGGAATACCCGTGAAACCCTGGGCTCTCACACATTTTCTTTTATTTGCCATCTTATGTAACACCCAAGAGAAAGTTTTTCCCCCTTTTCCGTTTTTTTTTATCTGTTAGAAAGGAGATGTACGCATTTACAACGGTGAAACTCATAAAATGGAAGGAAAAAAGGAAGGACGAATTTAATCATTTATGCATAGCCGTAAGCAGTAATAATAAAAAGTCCCGTCTGTAATATGCATATAACCCAAGCCTCCCAAGTGAACAGGCCTTGTAGCTCCTTGGGAATTGACCGAGTCTCATCTCTATCCCATAATTCATCTGATCCTGAGAGAAATAAAGGACCTTGTTCTTTCACCTGTCACTTTTACATCTATAAACACATTTTTATATACAGTTTACTTCTACCCACCTTAAAAATACTCGGATGAAGTTTGCTACCAAGGAATACAAAATATACGAAAGTGACTTTCCCCAACGTGTAGAAATTCTCCGAAAGTTACAATTGAGATGGAAAACTCCGGAGGGGAAGAATTCTAATATGGATCATTCTATTTGTCATGATATACGGAAGATGAAGTTCTGTTCTGATTCCTGGGAGGGACGAATAGGAGACAGATAATGACAGGTGGGAATAAAATGGAATTACACGTTAGTCCCTGGAAGTGAAAGTGGAGCCCACGTCACAGCAATTTACCTTGTCCCAGTCAATATTGAATCATATGATGGAGGGAGGATATTAATATGGATGGCACTACATACAAGAGAAAGAGAAAAATCAATTTCCTTACCCAAGCCACAAAAGGTCAAAGCAGCGTTGTAGAGATACAGCCGGTTGACCCATTTCTTGTCACTGAGATATCCCAACACAATACGACTGACGGTGTTGGCAATGCCCACTATAGAGAGTAGCCATTCGGTGGACTCGGATTTTAATGGGTTAGCATTTTCCTCGGCCATGTCCTGTAAAAGGAATTCATGAAAGAAATGACATCCTCTATAATAGTCTTTTCTTTTTGTGTTCACATAAGAAAAATGTGCGGAATGTGATGTAACAAGAAAAGAAAGCTGAAAAATGGGGGGGAAAAGGATAAATCTTCAGAACCTACCACAAGATAGACGTAGGGGACGTTGTATCCAATACTGGTGAAAAAGTTGGAGATGGCAAAGAGGAGGAAGATGGGATCCTTCATGAGATTGGTGCTGAGCATGGTGGTGAGTACATTGTAGAATTGTGGTGTACATCGGATGCAACCAAAGATCTTTTTGTGTACCACAAAATCCACCGGGGGATCATCCTCAAAATTGGGAGCATCCGTGCTATCCAATGAGGATTTCTCCTCTTGAAGCGTATTGAAATCCGGGATTCGGAGCAAACTGCCCGAGTAGAAGACGTCCTTCCTCTCCAGGATCAAGCCATGGGTGGTGGTCACGGAGCTATTGTAAACCCGATTGTTGGGTCCACCCGGCCCATCCACCAGATCCGTGTTGAAATTCCCTGAACTCTGAAAGGGCATCTTCAAGGAGTGTCGTTTCTTATTCTGAAGGGTAGAGTATCTATGCAAAGATTCTATACTGCCGATCCCAACCGGCAGGGCAGGTTGACTACTTGACATTGTCAAGGTTTGCTCTTGCTGTGTCTACAGTTTTTTTTTACATAAATTAAACAGAAAAAAAATGCGGTTGAGAACTAAAATATGTAGTCATGAATTGTAATGCACCGGATTACACCTTTAAAGAGAGAAAGAGAAAAAAAAGAAGGTTAAAGCAATTACAACATACCACGTTCAGGAGTGCCAAAGGCTTCCTCTTGTCTGGTGACAGAAGAGCTGGGACTGAGTTTTCATCCTCTGGATTGCCTATTATAATGACATGGGAATATACACACATATTATTATTATTATATACACATATTTAAAGTACATACATAAAAAAAATTATGTTTTTTTGCTACTCCCATCTGTCCCATGAATTATAACGACGCTGGCCTGGCAATCATTTTCTCTTTAATAATAATGTGGTAGGATATAATTCTTAAAATATACGCAGTTTGCCTTCAAAAAAATAGAGTCAGGCAAATTTTTTAAGGAATGTAAAAAAATGTCTTACTTGGATAATAAATGTATTTGACAGATGGTAGACCTTTAATGTCATCCCCGGTCTTTGCACAAGGCTCTATGATATCCGGAACTCCGGACTTTTTCTCCTCCTCACACCTCTCCTCATCCTCCTCCGTCACCTCTATTGTGTGGATCGGCCGGAACATGATGCTGAAGATGACACAATTGAGGATGATCCCGCCCGTCACCAGAAATGCTCCTCGCCAAGCGAGATTCACCAGCTTGTGAAAGTCAAAAAAGACATTGTACACATATATACACACTTGTACAATAATAAATAAATAGAGGAGAAGGAGAAAAAAGTAAAAAAAATAAAGGTTTCAGTAGGTGAAATCCGTCAAGTTCACCATCAATGCCTTGATATACATTATAATACATACATCTACATGTATATCTGTCTTCCCTCTCCTGCCAACTTTTTTCATGCTTTTTGAAGAACCGAGAAAGAGAGAGAGAGAGAGACAGAAAGAGAAAAGCAAGAAGCTTTAACTCACCAAAATTTTTATAATGGGAGCCAAGACCATGGTACCAAAGCCGGAGCCACAGACAGCTACTCCGGTGGCAAATGATCGTTTCTTCTCAAAGTAACATGTTACACTCACGATTGCTGGTAAGTATATTAACCCCAGACCCAGTCCTGAAAGACAAAAACGATGCATAATCCCTGCAACATTTCTGGTAAATAGTTCTTCCTTTTATTTCTTTTATTACCCTCCACTTTGTTTTTTTGGAAAAATATTTGGACACAGTCAACTTTAAAAAAAAACAAAATTCCTCCTGCAAGTCTTTTGTAATCCATTCCAAAAAACCCAGGGTAATAATAGAATTTTTTCAAAGAAATTAAAAAAATAATGCTAATGATGGTAACTCATAAAAGAAGGTTAGAGAATTAGTAATGAAACCACACATGACGTCATAGGTAGGAAAAAAACGGCTTTACCTCCTATGAGACCCACAGAAAGGTACAGATAGACGACGCTCGTGGCGTAGAAGCTGATGGCGAAACCAAATGAGGCAATTAAAGTTCCAGCAATTGACACCGTTCTACATCCAAATCGGTTAACAAAAGCACTAGCGATGGGGCCTGGAACAAATGTAAAGAAAACATTGAGGCTTTAGTTGCTTCGTCATTTTAAAAACCAAGGAATCTCCATTGGGACAGTCCGTAATGACTAAGCAAAGATCCAGGATGGGGAAAGGACTGGAAGTTACAATGGAAGTGAAATTTGATGCAAATTTGGAGAAAAAGTAGACATTTATTAGCATAGAGAGCATCTCGGAAAGGAAATGGGGAACTATTGAGGGAAAATCCCCTGGAATTGGAGAGGATCCAACTTTTTTTTCAGCTTTCTCCAAAGTTCAGAGATGGTACAAAATGAACAATTGAACAATGCATTAAAGGGCGAGATTATTTAAAGAAGAATATATAATGGGATTATATAAAAAGGGATAAAAAATTATAATTATGCAAAGCAGTGGTGGATAAAAAAAAAGATAATACCACGATAAAAAAAAAAAAGCCATTATAATAGTACTTAAAAGTGTCATTTAAGCACAATCACCTGCTCCATAAGTAACTCCAGCCATGATGGAAGCAATCCATGCTGTGGCACTTTTAGATGAACCAAGTTGATTAGAGATTTCAGCCACAAATAATCCAAAGGTGTATGCCACTCCATCCGCTGCAAAAAAAAAATGCAATTACAATATTTATAATTATTGAAAACAAATTTTATTCTAAACACTTTATTATAAATATCGTTATTCTAAATATTCTATTCTAAATATTCGTTTTTTATCACGGAAATATTTTTACTCATTACTTGTCTTTAGCTAAGCTTAGTTGTGTTTTAAATTTTTAAAATGTATGCATACTTTGGCTTTCAGATGTTGAAAAAACTGAAATAATCTTAAATTAATTACATTTTAAAATTAAAATCTGTAACAAAGTAATAGATTTGGGAAGAACTCACCAATAACGTGGATCATGAAGGAGGCAAACACGACGACCCATCCCCAGCCCCCATCAGGGGGCACGGCTACCGTCTTTACTTTAGCCATAGTAATGTCGTGTTAGAATAATGTCCGGCTAACTCGGACTTTGATAGTGATAATAAAGAAATGGAAAATAATAAATGTGAGTGTTGTAAAAAAATCGGTGAGTGGATGAGAAGAGCCTTCTTCATCCAGGTGAGTTAATATTTGTGTTGATTATTTCTCCAAGATTTTTTTTAAAGGTGAATGCACACCTTTGAGGACTTCACCCTATTTTCCTTGTATCCTTCCTGTATACTTTTGGATTAAGATCCCTTTCTTGTATGTTCCAGTAGTATTTTATTCCTATTTTCAAGGCTTCTTAAAAACTGGGGGGGGGAGAAGGAGGGGATCAAAAGGAGGAAATGAGTGTAGAAGGGAGGGAGAGGGATAGAATGGAGGTAAAAGAAATTCTTGGCGTTTTCAAGGATAAGATATAATGCCAGAATTTTGGCTTGTTTTTGGTGAGATTATTTTCTCAAGGCAACAATTTATGTCTTGCTCATGTAAAGTAAGTGCTTCTTGTGTTATTTTGTAGTATTTAGTGATAGGATTAGTAGTACTAAGTAAATATGTAATAGTGATTAAAGGTAGTCTTTCGTGAACACAATGGATTGTAGGTGGGTGCCAGGCCGCCTGGCATCCTAAGAAATGGTGCTTGTATATATTTTTGTTATCTTTGTCTTCCTCCGGCTTTTGTGGTTGCAGTTTGCAATTTAGTAGAAGATTATAAATTCTTGTTTGTTTTCGCACTCTTTTTCCTTTCCAAGAAGTGATCAGTCTAGTTCATCTGCGTAAAGAGAAAAAAACCACAAAAAAATGATTTTTCATTTTAAAAAAATGACTTCCAGTGGTAAAGATACAATGACAGCTTTCCCGCGCCTATAATACTGTTTTTGAACAGTTGTCTTGCATTTCCCCAAACACGTTTATATGAGGATATACCCTATGTGAATATATAACATATGAGCACCACCATTTCAATTAGTCCCGGGAGTGTAACACTATTTTTCAGTAATTACCATCCAATTTGAAGAACTCGGATTTCCCTAGTGCTTTCACCGGGGGGAAAATGTCCGCGAGCAAGTGCCTACAGAAATCCGGCATTGGTGCCAAAATAATAGTTGATGCGCATTTGTTTTAAATAAAAGATAGTGTCTATGCCTATTAATAGTACCGTATCTACAGAAGACAAAATTAATATTTCCAAATAATATTTACCTCTTAATGCCGAAGCAAAAGTAAAAAATAAAATTGGAATTTTCTGGTCGATTTGCACAAGTTTGGAAGGCTGGAAAAAAGGAACTTTTTGGCACAAAAGAATATAATGGAAAGGGTCAAGCCACAAGTGAAAAGAAACTTACTGGGGGAAAGACATTACACAAAGGATAAATTAAAAAAAAGTGCAATGGCAGTAGCGGCGAGTAAAATACTTGAGCTTTTTTCCTTCATGTGTATACCAACACAACTAAGAACTTTTGAAGGAGCACTTTCTTCGGGAGTTTTCTTATATTTTCTATTTATTTTGTGGCTATGTTTACACTGGTTAATAAAACCAAATAGTTGTTTCCACAAAGTTCGTGGGAAAACACCGAAGTTGAAATATTAGTGGTGCAGGAGCCCAGTAGTGGTTGGACTGCGACAGAGGCAGTTGAATTGTAAGTGTATGTTCCATCCGGTACATACTCTGTCACGAAGTACTTTAAAAAAAGGTTACTTTTTTTTTCTTTCCCCCAAAAAACACCGTTTGTTTTTACACACTTTCTAAGTTGGCTCACAAAAAAATAAATAAAACTTGGAAGGCAGAGAAAGGCAGAATGACGGGAGGAGTTGTTTCTCTCCCTTTCTTTATAGAAGAATAATTCTCCGCGAAATACTACAGGCGTGACGGAGGAGAGAGAGGAATCACAAGCTACTTACTACAGGGGCAAGTCGAGTCATCAGAGAAGTGAAAATACCAGCGGAATTCTCTCTGTGCATACGATGGAAATGAAGGAGTGAGAGAGAGAGACAGAGAAAGAAATGGGGGAAAAGGCAAAAAGAAAAAAAAAAGACAGAGCAAGAGCGAGAATTATCGTGCACGCCTCAAAAAACTGTAATGAATAAATAAATACAAGTAGCAAGCTATTTGTTCACGAAATGCTCCGCTCTTTGATGAGCCATAACACGGGGTGACAACGTGAGAGTGTTCGCCAAAGAAAAACTATTTGCATATGTATCCTATCTTCCTCCTACAGAAACCCTTTGGACACCAGGAAAAAAAATCGCAATGTATTATTATTGTGAAACAAATAAAAACTCAAAAGAGACACACAAAGCCTTGTCTCGCTTTTTTGGGGGTTGGGGGGGGGCTTATAAAATATCATATATAATAATTGTGGGTATAACACGCACTTGATGTTACTCACAAGGAATGAAGCTTGTAACTAAAGTTCAATTGAAGAGTGTGGGATGATTTCAAGTGCTCTCTCTCTCTCCTCTTCATTATATGTTAGGAGATATTTTAGATTGTTTTTTTTCATTGAGTTCGTCTCTATTATGTGCGGGGATGGGTTTAGCAAGTGCTTGAACAAATTTTCACTTTTTTTTTATTTATCACCAATTACCCTCTCTCAATTTTATAGGGGGTCTTTGATGGCTATAAATCTGGTAGGTAATAGCAATGCTTTTCCATTAAGCTATTAGAGTTGTTAGTGATAATAATTATATATTATTATGATAGTATTTTTTTTAGAATCGACTCTGTAGTTATTAGAAATTGGCAGTCAGCTTGTACCAACGGCCTCCTCCAGGACTTTCTCAGAGGGATTTAATAGGGTGTTTTTCTCCGGGGTGGGTTGGTTCTTTTGTAAAGTGGTTCAAGTATTATGGTCATATAAAATTAAGTGGGAATAACATTAGTAGTAATGTTTGTTGTGATGGCTTCATTCACAATTATTCCTGTTTTCTCCATCCTACTCATTTAATGCTTTTTTTTTGCAATTTACCTACTAAATTTGCCAGTAAAGGAACATGTGCCCATTTATTTTTGGTAGGAACTCGTCACCATTAATTATTATTGAGAGGAGATGAATTAAAAAAATATATTATTAACACTCTTCACCTGCGTGTGTGCCTCTTCGTTTATATAATGAACCACTTCAAATAACCTCTTTCTCTCTCTCTCTCTCCCTCTCTCTCTCTCTCTCTCTCTCTTGATGTTCAGATTCCGCTCTCCCTTTACCTCGCACTCAACCTTTTGTATATGCACTTGGTCGAGGCTAATTACATTCAGTATGTCAATATTTATCTCCCACAAACCATAGCAGTAATTAACTGTTTGGTATACTAATGACAAACTCTTATTTTTTCGTATATTGTCTTCCCCAACTGATTCTTTATCTCTCTCTCCCTGGCGTTACTTAAATGCAAAAATAAATAAGGGGAGTGAACTCGTAAACGTGCCAGTGACAAGACACTGAACTCCTTTTTGCAACTTGCATCCGCAAGCCGGATGACATTTTTTGCGGGACTCGGACCTTTATAACTCTTGCCGTAGGAAACACGTGGGAATCTTTTTTTTGTCGTTCATGCTCCTTCCGAGTTTTTTTTTATTCCTATGTATTATTTTTCCGTTTGCACACTTTTTTTTGCCCTTTTCACTCATGTACTGTCTTTTATTTCTCTCTCTCTATCTCTTCTCACTTTCTCTCACTAAATCTGCTTTTTCTCACTTTCTCTCTCCTTTTGTACCTCTCTGTCCTGTCTCTCATTGCTACATCTCTCTTTCACGCTGTCGGAATTGCCTCTCTCTCAGCCTTTTCTCTTTCAAGCTTTTCTCTGTCTTTTGGCCTCTATTTCTTCCTGTTTCGCTTGACCAGAGAGTACAATTCCTCGATCTATGTCCTTGCCTCCCGTATTTTCCATTTCTCTATCTCCCTGCTTTCTCTGTTGTAACATGTCTCTCTCTCTCTCTGTCTGCAAAGCACTTGAGCCCACAAACGACGAATGACAATGAATTAAATTGAATTAATCCCGCACTTGGATGAATCGTTATTAGCCAACCGCTTATGCAACTTTGACATGGTTTCGTCCACTCGCTAGAAAAAGGGCCTACTGTATTTATCTTATATAATTACATATAGATATATACATATATACACACACACGTATACAACTGTTGTCGTAGTACTCTCCAAGTGATGGTATCATGATGCATTATTGCTTGCTGCCGCAAGCGCTTCATTGCATGCTCCAGTAGGATTACGACGAGCAGTGTAATTATCACTTGAATTACATTATTGAAATGACTAATTAACTTGAATTAAATCACCACATAACTTGATCATACTAGTTTCTACCTGAAGTATGCAAAAAAAAAAAATTGGGGAGAGAGGGAGAGAGGTGTGGAATATTAATTGGCGATATTATAGCTACATCACTACATGTAATAAATTCCATCGGCTACACTTTTTTTAAATGTCTGTAGATGTTAGTGAGAATCATTATCCTCATTATCACTCCCAACCCAGTTTATACATGCATGAATGGCACGGTAATGGCACCATCATTACCATCCTTCTATCTCCATGGCTGCTGAATAAGCACTGACAAAACAGAAACTACAGGGATATCGATTTCCACGCACTTCGGCCCCGGGTCAAGAGTAATCCTTCTTTGCTTATGGATGACATTGAAGAGATTTTTGTTTCTCTCATGACAAGACTCCTGCCCCTGCATGATTCCATGTCCCAATTCCCTTGCATTGATGCAACTCCTGTATTGCAAAAGCCCTTGAATTACCAGGGTTATTACTGCAGGACGAATGGAGAGAATGCACGGACTTGAATCAAAAGAGCTCATCTCCTCCTTCCCGCCAATGTCACTATCAAGTTCGAGGAGAGTCATTACTCGTAATGGGGATACAGAAATTGGCGGAAAAGGCTTTTTTTTTGTTTGCGCATATGTATATGTATGCATAACATTTTTTTGAAAGGATTAAATGCCTAAAAATAAATCCTCCACTTAAATTCCGGGTCATATGGGAGAAATCAAATGTTGGAGAGATCCAAAACATTTTTATCTCTTGGCTGTCCTTTTCGGATCACTTTACTACCTATAGAGAGGATTTGTCAACAACTTTCATATACATAATGATTACGCGGAGTGTAATTTATATAGATTCAACAAATGTATATATTTTTCTGTCCTAATTGTGTACCATTGTCTACAGTTTGGTTGGTTTCCCTGTCATAAAATCTACTCTGACCTGACGTCACAAATCCTTCCAGATTTGTTTGCTTCTAAGGGAATCAAGGAAAAACTGCAATTGCAGCTCGAAATTCTTGTTGAAGGACCAAAAATATCTCCGTGGGCGAGTGTGACTGAGGCCGGTTCTCACAAATAGCCAAAGGGAAATAATAAGAGATCACATGTGGGTTATATAGTGGACTTAAATCAACATAGAAATAAACTGCACATTTAGGGAATTTCATCAGGGGATGAGCAAAGGCTTCAGGAGTAGAATAAAAGGGGTAAAATCACATTTTTCTACTGGAGACAGCTGGACATGATATTAGTGGCAGAGATTGCCCCCATTTGAAAGAATACAGTCATTGGACAGGAAATACTACAAGGCTGGCTCTCGCTCCGTCTCTGATGGGAAATATTGTGGATGAAATACAAAAGTATCAGTTACAAATGTCATTTATTAGTGAAAGGATTAAAAGAAACGATGAACCACAACGGATTTTTCTTCTGTGCAAACAAACAAAAGGGTCAGAGAGGTAACAAAATACGATAAAAAAATTAGATAGGGCTCATCAAATGTTTAACTGTCCATGTGTCTTCTTTCATGAGAGTTCACACATGTATTTACCAGCAAGGTTGATTCACGTATAGATGTGTACACTTATAAATAAAATTTAATATTTATACCAACACAACTATCGCCGTACATTAACTACTAATGTCCCTTTTATACTCCTCTGTCTCTCTCTCCAATGTCAAAAAAGTCAATGGAGCATCAAAGAGGTGCGTGGATGGAGCAAAAAAAATTACACAGAGAGAGAGAGAGAAATAAAGGAGGAAAAACTCTAATATTGGCATTGTCAATCATTAGAGAATGAGAGAAAAGACTTTGACATTGACAATGTATGATGTATGCAATTAAGTATTAATGGTATTACATATCTTGATTTCAAAAAAAAAAATGTGTACTTCAACAAAAGGTTCCAGGACACTTCAATTTTTCATGTTTTTTTTTCTAATGGACAAGGGGCAGGACGATAAAAAAGGTACTCTAAAAAGAGATAATCGGACCTCCGCGTAATTCAAGTGCCGCACTCAGCAAATTTCTTTGTCTCTCACTCTCCCTGTCTATAAGACACTATTAAAAGATTAGGCTAATTCACGTGTACATAGCAACAGCACGCCTGTAAATATTTACACAGGGCAATGTGCACATACGTATGTAATAAGCTTGATTGCACATCATAAATATGGCAAAAGAAAAAAGGGACTCTTTTAAGTATTATTATTTTGATGTACATAATATTCCATCATATGATAGCCTAAATTTTTTCCGTAGTATCACTAAGCCATAACAAGGATGATTCGTAAATGGGCCTGTCATCAATTGTTTTCTGCACACTAATCCCCGTTATTTTGCTTTATGTACAGCGTTCCTCTCCCCCCCCACAGAAAACACGGGTTCGGCCCAAGAATTGAGGATAACCCAGGCGAAATTGTTATTACTGTTACGATTCATCCGTGTGTAATTATGACCTTTGCCCCCATGATGAACTAAGAGAGGAATTATGTGAAAAATACCCGTGCATAAATGAGTAAACCAAAGGTGTAACATTTTACAAAGGGAAGTTGTGTGACTAAGATCTGCACCATTTTTGCATCATCCTATCTCCCTTCGCCAGAGAGGAAAAACTCCTTTCCTTTCCTTGGTATTTTCACATATACCTATGTTGGTTTGTTATTGTGACTATCTGGTAGGAGTATTGGACCTTTGTACATCAGCATTTTTTCCGTTTTTTTTCTTGCTTGCCGAAACCTATATTTAAACTTTGTCTGAGTATGTCTCTAACACAAATTTGCACTTGCTCTGCCTCCGTCTTTCCTTCTTACTTTGTTTTGCTTGTGGAGCAAATTTCACAGAGAAGAAGTTGATGTCAAGTGTTAGGAAGCATTTTAGTGGGAACGTGGGAATCAGAGGCACAAACATATAGATAAGTAGACGTTATAAGAAGTCTATGTCACTTCCACACGTCAATAACAATAGGAAGAGGTTGTGGAAGGACTGTCTCCTTTATTTCTTTTCTCTTTCAAAATGAAACTAAATTAAAAATTTATGTCACAGTGGAAGAATTTCGAAAGGAGTTTCGAGCGAGTCCTCTTCGTGACAGTGAAGGTTATTTCATTAGTTTGTGCAGGTGCGGTGAAGACAGCATGGTAATATTGCCAAAAGCTCTTTTTATCCATATTAATGGCCCTTTCCCTCACCACATACACTTATTGGGCAAAGGAGGGGAAGAATGTCAGAGAAACAAATTAAATTTAAATTTTCACAAGGAAATTATGGGGGGGGGGAAGGAACATCGCAGTTTTATAACTGTCCTTTAGCATGTTCTCACATGCAATGGATTTTTTTTCAAGAGCTTTCAAGGAAGAGTTCTTTTGCTGGGGCTAAGGGGAAAAGGAAATTCTAACTCATCCAAGTGTCATGAACTTGTGGAGTGTGCTTAATGGAATTACTGGAGGGAAATGGAATGGAAAGTACCCGAACAAAATATGGATGTCTCTATCCTTTGCCCATGATTACATTCTGTACCGGAATATTCAGGCTTGGTACATGTATGCACTATGGAATTGATAGGACATTTTTTTGCGAGGTATATGTGAAATAGTTCCGAAAAAAAAGGCAAAATCAATGCGAATTTTTCATTTTCCATGGAGGGGACCGGGCATAATAGAATCTACTGGAGATTTACGCTTCCTTGTAGCTTCGTCGACGTGGACTTTAATACGATTTTCCTCGGCTCATTTACCCCTTTAACAAGACATGTGTCGTAGTGGCGAAGGGGGAAGGCTAACCAAATTGGAATAATTCTCTGCGTTTCCTCACTTTCCCTTGCCTTTCCCTCTGGTTATATTCCCATTTTCTCTTTCTTTTTCCATCTGCCATTTTCTTTTTCTTTTTGTCTCTCTCTCTCTCTTTCCTTATTTTTCTCTATTTCCCTGTTCCCTTTCTCTTTTTATCCTTCTCTCTTCCTGTTTTTCTCTGTATTTTTTATCATTCCAACTTTGTTTTTATCCTCTGGTCTATTTCTAACCTTTCATATATTTTTTTCCAACTTTCTCTCTCTTTCTCTCTTACGTACTTTCTCTTTCTGACTTTCACTGTCTCCTTTTCCTTTCGTTCTTCCCTTTCCATCTGTGGTATTTCGTTTTAATTTTTTCTTTCTCTCTCTTTCTCGACGTCTCGCTTACTTACCGCATGTCTCTACTTTCTTTGTGCGACACATCTTGTTTTTCTAGCGTGTTATTTGTCCTGTTCAATTTTATCCGACAATTCACTGAAAAAGTACTGTACAGTAATTGTTGGTCTGCACTTTTGTCATACTACAGAGCATGTTGGGACTGTGCTAAATGCACCAAATTTGGTACTGAAGAGGTGGGCAAAAAGTACTGAAAATATTGGACAACATTCCTTATTCTCTCTCTCGGTCACACAATGGACCACAGCTACACATACTCTGAAAACCAACGTGGTAAACCCTTTGATTCTCTTTCCCGTGTAGAAATATACACATGTTCATGGTGCACTCACACAAAAGGGAACAGAGAGAGAGAGAGAGAGAGAGAGAGAAGAAAAAAAATCTTTATCGATCCAATTCACCCCTTGACAAAAAAAAAATTATCGGGCAAAGTTGGAAGTCTCTGTATGTATGCGAGTAAGAAGGAGCTCTGACGTCTCTCTCTCTCTCTTTGTACACTTGAATTCCCACTTGAAATTCTTTTCTTACTTTTCATCATTTTTATCACCATCATTATATTATCCTTGTCACACCAAAAAAAAGTTCAGTTCGATTGAATGAAATCAAAGTAGATGTTACTAATCATGAATGAATTGGGGATTTATCTAGTGCAGGATTTTTTACTTGTATTGATTATAAATCCCACTACATATTACTAATCATTACAGACGCAGTCACGTATTTGTCTACAAATGTCCCCAAAATTAATTTATGGGCTACACATGCCTACGAAATATTTTTTCTGCAAAGGAAGGGGAAAAATCCATTATAATTATCCTGTCCACTGTAATAAAGATTAAATAACACAATTTTTTTCCTCCTCATTCGATGACACTCGAGAGAGTGTGCGAAATGATGTTATTTGCACTCAACTCATCATCATTCTCTCTCTCTCTCTCTCTCTATTTCTCTCTTGTCCATCCACTTCCAACACCAAAGTGTACACTTATAACTCCAATGCTCTTATCTCGCAGAGATGTGTGTATTGATTTTTCCCAGAGAAAACTCTAGTTTAAATATAAGTTCCCTTCCAAGCCCTGAGATGAGAATGTATGGACACTCATGTACGAAAGTCTTCCATGTATTTTGCTGCAGATAACTCCCCACTCCAAAAATAAAAATATAATCAATTCTGCACACTTTTTACCATGCAAGGAAGTTTCATGGTGTAATAAGGATTTTCTGCTTCAGCCAATAAAAATCCCCCGTTCATTCATTCACACTTTCTCTGAAGCTTCTTGCCACTCACCTACAATATATCTGACTTGACACTTAACGGTCAATAATTTTTTTCTCCAATATTTTTCTACAAAGATAATCCTTTGAGATAGAATAATATGAATAGCAATTAAAATCCCCCCAAAAAAATAATTTAATGGGAGTAATTCCACTAATAATGTATTTAGCCCCATAAAAATGCCCTGACCTGCGACGTGATTAGTGTAAAAAAATAAGGTTGACATTAAATTTAGTAAAGTACATCCAAACAGAATTCCACTTCATAATTCCAGCACTTAATTCTAAACAAGATAAATCTATTGGAATTTTTAGGAATGCTCAATTTTATTGGTGTACTTACCAGTTGATTTTTGCTTATGTAACTAGTAGCAGAGGCCCAATTCAGATGTGATGGCAAGCCTTGACGGTTGCTGTTGGTTGCACGTTTAATTTGTAATTTTATAATATTGATTTCTTAAATAAATGTTTTTTTTATTTAATTTTTTTTAATACTTGACGTTACGTAAGACTTCCTCTGGTTTTGAATGGTGTCAAACACAAATCAAATGAGCTTCTCTTGAGAAATGCACTGAATGAAATCCACTTTTTACTGACTTATTGTTTCCCTAACGTAAATATTGGTTTCCTTTCCACGTTTCAACCCCTGTCAAAAAATCTTAGAGCGAAGGAGGAGGAGGAAGGAATAAGAAGAAAGGGGAGAAGGGGACTTTTGAGAATATGAAATATATAATATTTTTTTATATAAACAAAAGAAGTAATTTGGTACGAATTGACACTGTCATCAATAGACAGTTTGATAGAATATTATGTATTATTGTATTATTGTGTACTTGTACACGAGTCTAAATAATAGGACGGGAATTTTTATAGTTTTATTTTTTCATTTTTAAGACAATGATTAAATATTTGAGGGTAGAATATTTTTTTAAAAAGAAATTGAAATCTGTAAGATATATGGGAAGAATAACCAGGAATTTTTTAAAATAATAATAATAGGGAATTATATACGGGGGGGAAAAAAAGTGGGGCGAATTGCCAGGGGAAATAAGTTAATGGGTTGATGATCCTACTGGAAGAACAATGACTAATAGGACCGTGATTGCTACAACAAAGGCTAAAGTCTCAGTCGGAGGTGAAGACGACTGGGACGGGGGAAGGAGGCGGAGAGGGCACCGACGACCACCTCGTCGATTACGATGGCCAATATGAGGGCAATGATGAAGGTGAGGATGAGGAGATGATGAGAGAAACAAGAATCTAAATAATAACAGACGGGATGAAGGAGGGGGGAGATAAATAATAAGAATGGTTGGAAGATAATTGGTATGGGTTGGGACTGCGTCGTGCTTGTTGCCGTTTTGACACGGGGAATCTAAATGAAATTTCGGATGAAAAGAATAGGAGTGAAGTAAGGACGATTGTTGATCTTTGCTAGTGGGAATCCTCGTAATTGTACTAGTTGTCGTACTTGTAATTTTCCCTATTATTTGTCGCTGTTGAGATTCCACGAGGAGAGATGATGCGATCTCTGCCATATCGGAAATACAGCTGATTCCTTCAACCCAAAAATTCGGAGCAGAAGCCCCCCTTTCTCGGGCTCCAACAGGATGACGAGGGGAGGGAGAGCCAAAAGAAAACAAATGCACGGTGGGGTGTTAAGAGGAGAGGGCTTGTAGCATGGGAAAGGATAGGGAAGAGGTAGTTCGGGCATAGGGAACAGGCAAAAAGGATTTCGTTGGGGGCCAAGTTCATTTTACCCGTATAGGCTCCTGCCATACGCATGCCTTCGGACTGCGCTTTTCCCAATGTTTTATCCCTTCCTCCCTCTTCCCTTTCCCTACCCTGCATTTACTTTATATTTCTCCCGTTTCCCCTCTCACAACCCCGAATTTCACTTTCCTTGGTCTCTCTCTATTCCATTCTCCTCGACTTTCCTCTTCTGCTCTCCATTTTTAGATTTCCTCGACTTTCCTCTTCCGCTCTCCATTTTTAGATTTCCTCGACTTTCCTCTTCCGCTCTCCGTTTTTAGATTTCCTCGACTTCCCTCTTTCGCTCTCTACACGTCTTTCCTCTCGAGTCCACTCTGTCATTTCCCTCTGAATCCTCTCTTTCTCCCTGTCTCTCTCTCTTGCTCTCTCTCTCTCTCTGTTACCATGTGCATGTTGAAAAGTCCCTCGTGCTCATTGAATGCCATTTCCCCCGCACATGTACGTATGTATTTCGCATTTTGTGCAAAAAAAAAAAAAAAGGATTCACCCAGGTGCACCTCCCCTGCCTTTACCCATCAGTGAGAGCTATCAATCTAGAAAAGACGGTACAAAATGTGATTTACCTTGTCGGCTCAGCCCACCCTGGAACATGTATAACTTTTTACACGCTTCCCCACCATCAGTTTTTTGCCTTTAATAGATAAAGAGGAAAGGGAGAAAGACCATAATCTCCTCAAGGTCTGTCTGTCTCTCTCTCTCTCTCGCTTTCCTCTCTTTTTCCTCTCTTTTCCTTCACCTCCTCCTCTCCTCCTTATTCTCCTCTTAGTCCTCCTCTTCCGTGACATGAGAACGGTGTGAAACTCGGAGTAGTGCGCACACTTTATTCCCGTCTGAGTTGTTTTTTGTGCAAAAACTTACTGCGGATGTATAATATGAAATATATACAAAACATCTCGTCCCAGGTTGCTAGGGTTTGATATTAATACTGC
This sequence comes from Disparrhopalites patrizii, assembly GCA_034698585.1. Taxonomy (NCBI): domain Eukaryota; kingdom Metazoa; phylum Arthropoda; class Collembola; order Symphypleona; family Sminthuridae; genus Disparrhopalites; species Disparrhopalites patrizii. The sequence continues at coordinate 36,839 of JAQGBT010000269.1, forward strand.
TGCAATTCTCTCCGTCCTCTGCCACCTCCTCCCTCCTCCCAATCTTTTTTTGGCACATACATAATACATTGCATTTGCGGCATTACTTGAGGCTGGTGAAGCCAATAAAAGACTTGTTTTAATGTCTTTGCTTGCTCTCCTCCGCTACTGTAAGTAATTGATTCTCCTTTTGGACAGCTTGAACAACTAGGACAAGGGTGACTGTGGAGGAGGATGGGAAAATGTATGGGAGATGTATAGAGAGTATATAAATATATAAAGCTTTTAAGGAAAATACAAAAAAAAAACAGAGATAGAAGAGAAAAAAGTGGGATTTTGTTCTCCTTTTCATCCTGGAGATTGTGTGTGGGCTGGTGCAGTTTTCCCCATGCATTTCGAGGATGAAATGATAGATGCATGTGTTACTATGCTATTTTTTTCTTTTGAAGAAGGCGATTTCTTGGAAGTTTTTTTTTATTAAGGGAAAAATGGAGAGAATTTTTCTTGTTTCCCCCCATATATAATTCCTCTGTGTAATACTCTTTGAAGGAAGGATGGAACGTTAAAAAAATATACAAACATCCGCGGCGTATGTAATAAGCGCACGGGATGATAAAAAATAGGGTTAAAAGCCTTTCATAATTTGTCAAACTACTTGCTGGACTATCTCAAACTTTTTCATGTGGGACGCTTTTTCTGACTTCCGAGCGTAATGAGTAGAGGATTTTTATAGAGTTTTCATACATTCAAAGGACTTATGGAATTATTTCCTGCATTTTCTACTTATTTCCCCCGGATTTTCTGGGAAATTCTAAATGAAAAAAGCCATGCAGTTTCCCCCTTTTTTGACAGGTTCACGTAATTCCTGAAGATTTATTTTGGCAATATCTGATTATATCTGGGTCCTTCCTGGTACCTTCTAGCATTTTCTGTATGTCAAAATCTTGTTTTGATTCCATCCCACCTGTTTTTTTTCCCCGGTTGCAATTCTCTTAATAGGATCTTTTTCTTTCACAATCCTCCTTTCAATCTCTCACTCCCTGAATTCACCTCAATCTCTTCGCCCAGTATTCCACAAACCCTTTCATCCTCTTGTTTCCTATGGGAAAACAAGCTGTTCGCATCCTCCGGGAAAATCCGATCTGCCCGATGTTTTGTGATCCACCACACACAAAGAGCTTTTACTTTTACCAACCTCCCTTTTATCTTCAAAGATCTTTTTTCTTCCCCGAATGTTTGATTATAGCAGAAGCTCCTTCCAAATATATCCATGATTTCTCGGGACAAAAAAAAATCACCTAGCTTTTCAGCATCGTTTCAAAAGCCTATCATTTGGTAGGTTTGGACGTCAGAATCCTGGAAATACTGGTATAGATGTCTTTTTGGCTCTCATCCTTCGTCACAGCCCGGAGGGTCCGTATGGAGGGAAAGAGCCGGAGATTGACGCACTCCCTTTTGTGCGGGGTGGTTAAGGAGGTTTTAAAATCAATATGCTCCTGTACATTTATGTATTGTATGTCAAGTAATACCGAGATAATCGTGTTGGTTCTTCCACGCGTTCAAACATAATGACGTCACAGGAGGACATCACCGCAGATTTTAATTTGCTTTTGCCAAAGCCCCTAAAATTGAAAATCGTGATTAGATTGTCTTTCCTAAACTTTGCCCGAGGCTATTTTTGAATCACAGTTAGGCATTAACTCTAAGCCGGTGCTGGGAGGGAAAGCCTTTGAAAGAGGCACATGGCTGGCCAAGTGCATAGTGTGTAGGGCAACCGTGGTGGGTGTTGTGCCAGTTCGGGTGTACGTAAGTATAATATAATGAAGGTTAATCCATTGTGTAAATGCCTTGGGACGACAATGATTGGTGCCGGAAATATTAGATGGTTGAAGAAATCCGGAGTTATTGTGTGTTTTAATGTCGATTATATTATGTCAATTCCCTTTTTCGTTTAACATGAGATTGCCCTAATAGTAAAACTCCCCTTTTGCCACATGCTTCGCTTCGGTCTTGGGTCATTCCAATATTCCAAATGATTCTCTAGTAATCCCATAATAGATTTTTTTTTCCCCGCTTTATTCTCGCTCCACTTCTGCCTCGGCCTGAATTATTGTAATATCCCTTTATTGTGACTTTCCTCCGGTCTATATATGTATGCATATATATATATAAGTACCTTACACATGTATCATCCCCGTTTTCATTGTATTATTGTCTCTATCTTTCCTCCTATCCGTTTTTACGTCTCGCTCTTTTTCCATGCCATTTTCAATATTTATTTCTCTTCACTCGTATAAGTATTCCTTTCTTTTTCTCTTCCTTTTTTCATATTTTCTTCTCCATTTTTCTCATTTAGTTTTTAGTCTCCCCTCCTCCTTTCTCTTTTTCTGTCCATATTTATCTCTCTCTCACACTCTTTCTCTATCTTTCCGTCGTTTCCCCTCTCTTTCTGTTTCCCGTTCTCCGTTCCTTTCTTTCTCGTTGCCATTCATCATTTATATAGCTTTATTTTCCTTTCCTTATCAGTTTCTATGATTTATTCGTCCCTCTTTCTCCTTTTTCCCTTTTAGTGTCTTTTTCATATTTTCCCCTCTTTCTGCCTCTCTCACATTTTTCTCCCACATTTTCTCTCTTTTTCTGCCTCTATCACATTTTTTCTTTCTCTCTCTTTTTCTCTCTATCGCCTATCTCTTTCTTTCTCTTTCCATTTGCTCTCTTTCGGTCTTCAACATGTCTCTCTTTTTCTGTCTTTGAGTTCCTGCTCTACCTTTTGTCTTTGACTTCCTTATTTCTCCCTGTCTCTCTAAATATTCTCTGTCTCTCCGTGACTTTAACGCTTTTTTAATATCTTGGTCTTGCTTTTCAACCTAATTCCTTTTCCTGGTCTCTCACTTCACAACTTTCTCATTCCCTTTCGTTCTCAGTTTTAGGCATTATGCATGTCAAAGTTTTTCACTCTCTTGGCCTCCTTTTCCTATTCTCTCTCTCTCCCTTAATTTCTCTATTTCCAACTCCAGTAGCTAACTTTTTGTGTAATGTTTACAGAAGTAATTCGAGTATCAAGTGCCGAGCATTCATTTCTGTAACAAGATTAAAGTTGCATAAGAAAACTTTCTTCCTCAGAGAAGCTGTAACCGAAGAGAAACATGGTAGTAAAAGCACAAAATCTTCCCATGCAATTGTAATCCCTTGGGGAAGAAATTTTTTTTGCCCCCCCCCACCCCTCACAAAAACTTTTTGTCTATAATAACCGTCCCCTTTGGTTCCTCTCTGACATCCTCAAACACACGCAATGGCATCGGGGGCACAATAAAATCTAGCCCAAAGATAAACATAATAGAGAGATGAGCATGTACATATGTATGTACATAGTACATGCACATACATGGATGACACTGGGGCAAATGAATACCATCTCATAATCCATTTTGGTGCCGGGCTTTAAATTTATACTTACGAGGCACTTTTTTTGTACAAAAAAAATGAGTTTAGAGAAAACAGCAAGAGTCAGAGGATACTATGAAAATGGAGTAAAAACATTAAAAGTGACAGCTGACTTGTCTTGTAAAAGTCATTGGCATTTTATGTGATGGCATCCAGAACAGAAGAAAAGAGGGAAAGAGGAATCTAGAGGAAGAAAAAAAACAAAGTAATAGAGATGTGGAACCAAAGGTTCCTTCAACAACCGAAGACAGTGGCAATAAGAACTCCCGCAAGCACAGTTTATCTTTTAAGCCATTCTCCTCCGGCCTTGACAACGGAGGAGGAAAAGGAGAGGCAATAAAAAAACGACCATTTACCAGTGCTTACCATTCTGTCTCAATTTCAAGAGCAAGAAATTCAGAGGCAGAGAGACAGAAATAAAGCAAAGAGGAAAGGACATAAACCAGTAAATTATTCACATGTTAATGCGCTCACTAGAGACAAATGCAAGATTGTCTCTAGGTTAATTTCATCTCCCCAACTAACTTGATTCCTTTGCTCATTCGAACCTTTTTATATCTATATAGTGAATGAATATTATGGGCAACTCTCCCAAAGTGCAACTTGAGCGAATTCTGTCTTTGTCGGAATCATTCGTAAAATGGGATTATTTTTGAAATCCAATCTCACCAACTCCCGCTTTATTCCCGTGTCATAAATATATAATTTCATCAAAACAATTCTCTCTCTCCCTCTTGTCTCTGAAGGTTACGGGGAACGTCGTATTAATGAGCGTAAGCACAGTCGTAATTGTCATGCACAAGTGCATTTTATATATTTCAAGGGACGATGTCAATGCACAATGGTCTAAATGCTTTATTATGTACTACTACAGCATCACGATTTAATACGAAATTCAATGCTTCCCCTCCCTCCTTCTTCACATATTACGACTGCATGGAAATTTTTTTAAATGTCAACGTATTAAAAAAAACGTCTTTCCTTTCATTGCGTAAATACTGACGGAGACAATGATAAAGACATTAACAACAATAACAACTGGGTTATGGAGCTGGGAGTGTCATCATGGTTAAGGGGAAAAAATAGTGTCAATAAAATAAATGTGTTTTTCTCTTTTCTTCACCAGAAGCTACCTCATTAATTGTGCCTGGGCGAGTATAATCAGACTTGCATGAAGCTGTACATGATGATTGCACTGCTTAATGAGAAATTATGTTGTCACTATATCGACTTGGACGGAGTGCACGCATGCATGTCTATGTACACTGAAAGAAATAATAGCGGAGTCCGCTTTCACCCAAAAGGAATTTTCCTTTGGATCCAAGAAATGGGAGACTTTGTCCCGGGTTGGAGACATGGGGACGTGCTCTAAGGCAGACCAATAATAGTTCAAAGACCGTATAAAACGCCATGAGACGAAAAAAAAACAATTCCGACAAAGAATTTTCCACTGTTTTCCAGTGTGGAGGCAAACGAATTAATAAAACTTCTTTTGTGCAAAGCTTCCAGGTTTTCGGAGCAGGCACGAAGGCTTGTGAGAGAGGCGGAGAGGGAAAAAAGGGAAAAAGGGGAGAGCCAGGAGAAGAAAGAGCTGGAAGGATGGGGGCTGGGCAGAAATAGGGAGGAAGTGAGAGAAAACACGGAAACACTGAGAAATTAAGAGAAAGGGGGTAGGTAGCACATGACAAATAGAGAAAAATAAAGAAGCCCTTATGAAGAAGGGAAAAAAGGAGAGACGGAAACAAACAAATATTCAGAGAGACAAAATGCAATGAGAGAGAGAACAAACAAGGAGAGAAATTGCAGCGAGATAGAGAGAGATAGAAAAAAGGCAGAGTGAGGAATAAGGAAATAGCGAGAGAAAAGGCAGAATGAGAGCAAGGAAACGATAAAAGAGACGAAAATGAAGAGAAAGTCAGACATACCTAATTACAAGACAAGAGATAGAAGATATAGATATAAAAAGACTAAAGAGATTGGGCTAAAAGGAGACATTAAGAGAAAAGACGAAGAGACATTTTGAAGGAAAAAAACAGCAAGAGGAGCAATATAATACAAAGTAGGGGGAACAGAATTAGAGAAAAAATAGCGACTGGAAAACTAAAAAAATTAAATGGTGAAAATCAAATAACCAGAAAATGCAGAAAAGAGAGCGAGAGATAAATAAGGTGGAAGAGAGATGTACCGAAATGATTGCAAAACATTATAAAGAGAGGGGGAGCGAGAGAGAAAGAATGAAAGAGAGAGAAAGAGGAAGAAAGAGAGAAAACGAGGAAGAAAAAGGAGAAGAAAGGTAGAAAGAGAGAAAAAGAGGAAAAAGGGGGCGAAAGAGGTAAAAAGGAGAAATTGTATTTTCAAGGAGAAGAAAGCAAAGAGAAATAGGAATGGAGACAGAGAAAGGAAACATTTCGTGCAAAATAAAATTTTCCTTGAGAGGAAATATTACACCTCCAAAAATGATGTATGGTTACGCGGTATGTGTTTCTTCTGTCTGAATAGTGTTTCTGTATGGAATGAATTCTCTCTCTCTCTCTCTCTCTCTCTCTCTTCGTAAACGTCTAAATGAGAACGCAAGCAGTGCCAACAACGTGGAAAGTTTTAAGACTTGTTAGCCCGGACTGGCTTACACATGCATATTTACTTGTACTTTCCAGAGCTCTCTCCCTCTTCTCGGTATGCTGGAGCTTGTGACAAAAGGAAAATCAATAAAAAGTATTTTCCCGTCTTTTATTGTCCCTTTCCTTGACTCACATTCGTCAAAAAAAATATTTTCACAATTTACTTTTTCAATCAAAAAATTGTGATTATTTCCTTCCCAGTAATAACTTGCACAAAAGACTTCACAGCGGGTGTAAATTGGCCTTTGATTCCCCCATTTTGGGAGATTTCCCCCCTTTTTCAATTTAGTGACCCTATATACTTTCCACATTGCAGCCATAATGAACATGTTCTAACCAATTCCATTAATTAGAAAAATAATTCTTCCCCAACTAGGACTTGGTGACTCACAAATACTTTGAGAATGACCTGACCCACCCAGATTTCCCCCCAAAAAAAGACGCCACCGCTGAAGATAACCAAATATAGGGCAAAACATTTTGGCGTGACTCTGAAACTAGAGCGGGCAATGGCTTGGAGAGATGATTTTTTTTTTTGGCGTAACTTTTTCTATTCTTTGGAAACTCAAAAAAAGATGGGGAAAGTTACTGGTGTGAGATTCATACGTTTTTTTACCTTTAGAGAATGGTATAGGAAGACACCATTTAACATGCATGGGGTTGGGTGGCTAATGTTAGTGACATAAATACAGGAAACATTTTGCACTTTGTAAGTTTTTTATCTGGAGGGCGGGCAAGAAGTTTTTCGAGGATAAAAGTAAGCAAAAAATGGGGAAATGTGCAAAGTTTTATCAAAGTTGGAAAATAGAGAGAGTCTTGCATACATAAGTGAAGGAATTAAGATCTGGTCTATTTTTACTCTTGACAAACCGAAGAGGATAGAAATTAAATACAATGCTTGGATTTTTGCATCTCTCCCTTTCTCTCTGTTTGCTTCTCTTTTGATTCACTTTCTCCCTCTATGTCTCGTTTCTTTTCGCTCTCTGTCTATTTCTTTCTTTCTTTTTGTCTTTTTATTTCTGTTTCTTTCCTTCTCCATTTTTCTCTGTCTCTATTTTTGCCACTTTCTCTCTTACTCTCTGTCTCGAATATCTGTCTCTCCCTTTCTCCTTCTTTCTCTCTGCCAGTACCTTTCTATTTTTTAGTCTCTCTCTGTCTTTTTTTCCACTCACCGTCAGTATTTGTACATTCTTTACTTAAAAAAATTAGAATTTCTACAATTTCACAAGTACAAAACGCCTTCCAACTCCCGCCGGTATGACTATTTGTATTCAGTTCAGCCGTTTTTTTTAATAAATCTAAACGTATACGTTTGTGATGAAAGGGGAACGGTCTCTGTACCATTTCATTATTATTTTTTTCTAAACAGACAAGGAACGTATTCCAAGAGAGTTCCACACACTTTTTGTTGAACTCGAGCATGAGGAACGTACAACTACAAATTAATACATTTGTATGGCAGCCGCAACAGATACGTATGTATTAGGAGCTTAAAAGGGCTTTTTCATGGCATTGGCATTTTCTCTCTCTTAATCAAGATTAGAGCTCCAGACAGTGTAATTGACACTAAACTTTTTGATACATATGCCTTTGGGGAAAAAGAGTTGGCAACAAGCAGTCTGCCACTCACACAAATCCCGCTCTGAGTATGTATTTCTCTCAGCATGTGCAATGTTCTCCCTTTTTTTTTGCACGTTCAACATTGTCCTTACGAGCCATCAGATAAAAAAAAGGGTTACTATACACCATATAGTAGCACGTACTTTTTTTTTGATTCTCGGTACCGAATTATGACTATTATTATTATAGAGAAAGGGGGGAAAAGTTCAACTTATTCAGTTTACACCATTTGCTTGTGCCATAATACTATGACTGTACAATTATTGAGGCTTTGGCAATGCCTACCACTAAACGTATGGTAAAAAAACGCACACATGCGTAATTTTTCTGAGAACGTACAAGTACATGTGAGTACGAAATTGCTATTTATTTGCATGCTGGAACACCACGATACACTTCTGGTTTCTAAATAATCTAATAATAATGTTTGGACGTATACACATGAACCAAGAAAGAATCTATGTAGCTCAATGCTTTAGATCCAAATCCAGGGTTAACAACCAAAGGGATATAAAAAAATAGACAGAGAATCCTTTGTTTGTAGATGTGATAAGAACTTGTTTGGGAATTCTATGCATACAATGACTATTTAATCCTTTCTACTATACATATAATTTAATAAAAAAAAATTGTACACACTTTTACTCACAGTATTGATTGAGTGGGAAATTCCGGGTGTGCTCCTTTTGAGTTAGGCGGCCGTTATAAAAATAACTGGAGAAAGGCAGTAAAAATTAGAAAAAAATTCACTACCAATGGAAATGAGGTTAAAACAACAAATGGCACCGGGCAAACGGGAACGACGGAGGGGTAAAATATTTTTTATGTGGATTCAAAGGCTTTTATACCAATTCTTCCTCCTCGAGAAAGTTACATCTTTATGTGTGCAATTTGAATATGCAAAGGAATAAAAATGTGTATATGTATGTATATTACTTATTACAATTTACCCTTGTTATTTTCGAAGTATTTTCCTATGTATCCCCCTTATTTTATATTATCCGACAAATTAGTTGGCAGAGGGTAGATGAAATTTGGACTATTCATTTTTGCTCGTTTGCTCACTATGTATTAGGTCATTGAGTGCATGGTGATACAATGTTTGGGATTCAGTGACATGATTACCAGTGTAAACAACACAATAAATGTGCAATTACAAACAACAGGATGGGACGAATACTGATAAATAATAATGGGATGATGCACCATTAAAAAAAGAGCAATCGTCAGCAGAAGCCCCGTGGGGAATGAACGGGCAAAATATTTAAAAATATCATTTAATGAACTCATGCTTCAGCATGATTTCCCACTAATCCCATTAATTCCTAATTATGACACGACCATAGGGATTCTTACGCTCAAATATAAGACACAGGAAACTGATGTATGTATGAACTTAATCAAAGGGCTGCTAGCAAGTAGACTATTTTTTAATTATATCCAATGAATTAGAGTTAAATGGTTATTTCTGGGACTGAAGAAGAAATGCAGTTGGTCAATAAAAGTTCATTAGTGCCAATGCACAATTTCCCCCAACCACTTCGACCCTTTCCAATCCCAGGGATTTTTGCAAAATTAATTATTATTTTTGCATAATGGCATTGCGCAAACAGTATTATTCATGCAAAAATTGGGAACACGAGGGACAGAGAGAGAAAGAGAGACAGAGCAAGGAAATCCCGGGGTTTTCCCACAGAATTCTGCGTAAAAAGGGTGGAAACTCGGGTGTTTCGTGGAAGTATAATTTGCGAAAATTGCACGTCCAGGCCGCGAATTGCATTCGGCGTTCCTTCTGGAAAGTTCCTAAAAAGGGGTGAAGGAGAGTATCTATTCTATTGTGCATTTCCATACATACCAACGGGTATATGTATGCACTTGCCCCGAAAATCGGGAGCAGAAAAAAAACAATCTTCATCATCCTGTCCCCCTGCCAGCACACCAACGTCCTTATGTACGTACATGTATAGAAAAAAAAACAATTTTGTACAGACAATCGTACGTGTCACCCCCTGGCTCATGACGGCCGGGGAAAAGATCCGGGCATTTTAGGGATATTATTCTATTATTTTATTATTGTAATCACATACCCCTGTACGTATAGATAGGATGAGGAAATGCAAAACAAAGGAAGGGAAATCTTGAATATGTGTATACATATATGGGTATGCAATTCCTCTCCTTGCTATATTTTGTGATGAAGAGAGACGCCCATCAGCAAAAAAAAACCAACTGTATGAAGTGAGACCAACCAACAAGAAAATATAAGAATGCTCCCCATGTTGTGAATTCTTGACATTCCCTTTGCCTTACTGTGCAATAATGAGCGGCTGGTGGAAACTCCCCGGCATTTAACTCGTATTTTTCCGTCAAGCACATAGGTATGTGTGGGTATATCTTTGTTCGTCATTGTCACTCTCTCACTGCTTTTGTCGCTGATCTTTTTATTTCCATCTCATTATTTCTCCCTTTACACTCCCATCTCTTTATGAAGGAATCTCATTTAGGTATGAGGAGGAGTATGAAAATTATGTGGAGTGATCATGTTTTTTTTTTTTTTTGAGGGAAGGAGGATAACTGCCGATCCTGTCTCATGTACGCACTCCCCATTACAGGCTCTTGTCCAATTCACATCCCAAGATACTGGGGAAAATACGAAATCTACCAAAAAGAATTTTTGCCTTCAACACGCATCCAATCCGTATTAGACTGGGAAAAAGAGAACAAATGTCTCATTTTTTTCAGGTTGTGTAAGTAATAAACAGGATTGGACTCAAAACACGATTCTTTCGTATTTACCATGTAGCAACACCATATTTTCTAGGGTAGGCACCAACTACACGACTCGACCTTTTACCCCAGTGAAAATAGGGCGTCAAACGAATAAAAATCAACACATTCACTTAAACTTAGGATGTACATGAGAGGGGGGAAAAATTGGAAAAACAAAAAAATACTCTCCAACGTAATCATCAATGTACATAGTTTGTGTAGGGATGTTGTAGCCAAATGGGTGTAAACGGGCATCTTCTGATAGAGGGATTGAAAGCTGATCATTTCCCTTAGGGAACGATATGCGGAGATGACAAGAGATGAAAAATGTTGGATCGGATTCTTGGGATTCGCGGTAGAAGTGTAAAACGAGGAGAGAAAAAAGGGTTATTCTATCCCAGCCAACCCATACCATATTACATTGCCCTACAACGTGGGAAAAATCCGTTGGAAAAAATGAATCTGTCTCTTATTTCCATACCGTTAAATACAATTTTGTTTTTCTTCGGAATTTTCTTGGTGGGCACTGATAAGTGCAATTATAGACGCTTAACATGTAACTTGTAAATTTGCTCCTATGATTTTACTTTGGACTTTCCTCCTCTTTTTCTTGCTACACTTAACTCCTAACTTTCTCGGTGACTTACATTGAACGGATAACCTCCATGCTGTGTGACATCTCCTCAAATCCTTCTTTGTGTAGGACAAGAACGGAGTGAGGCTGATTGCATCACCTACATAAGATGTGGAAACGTGCAAGAACGCCCACGCTTCATTCCATAAGACAGAGAATGTCACGGGGATATTGTCGATGACACGACTTTTCTTGAGAGAGCGACAGAGAGAGCGAGAGAGAGAGAGAGAGAGAGAGAGAGAAAGAAGGAAAGAAATTCTAATAATACTTTGGAAAGTGAGAAGAAAACATGTTGCTTCTTTCGGGATCCCCCATTAAACGACGTCATATGTATACCAACATTGTCTTCTCTTTCTCGCTTCAAAACATTCGTCTATAAATACAGCGGAAAGTATAGGCATACAAATAATTTTGTACACGTATGTATACGCATGTAAGAGTCCCTGGAATCCCCTCTGTGCAATACCCTTTTCCTCCTTACCGTGCAAATCATTTGCATGCGGACTTCAACAAGATCAGCTGAAATTAGCGCATTCGGCACGTGGAGACCCGTCAACCATTGCACACTCACGTAATGATCCTATCCTGGTAGTATACCACGTCAATACATATACGTTTATACCAAGGCAAGAAAAGAAAAACATCGGAAAGACGTTTGGAGAGGAATAGTATCTTAGAGCAGAATTTACTACTGCGTGAAGATGTGCGTCTCTCGTACTGCACAGTTTACTGTGGTACAATCAATGCTTACATATGCGCTGTGGCAACGAAATTAAGGTTGGTTACACCAGTGCGGATCCACAGTTCTTCCCCTTTGCGGATGACCTTTCTCAAGAAAAACATGTTTTTTTTTGTGGGTAATATTTTTGTACTTAACACACATGTACGTAGGAGAAAACTCCCACGTTGAGATGCTGGATGGCAAGTAATGAGTTAGCAAGGTATTTATCACGCATGCAGTTTGCTGTAATAAATCAACCGTAGAATATTTGCGTTATCCGCTACAAAGTTCATATCCCTCCTTTCCTTTCAAAGACTGTGAGGCAGAGAGAGAGAGAGGAAGGAGGATAGGGAGAAGGAGAGGGAGACAGAGAGAAAGAAGGTGGATTAGAAAGTCAGAAAAATGGGGATTAGGAAAGAAAGGGATTTACCGTATAACGAAAGGAAGAAAAAGGGATTAAGAATAAAAAAGAGATTAGGAAAAACCGGACGATAGACAAAAGACATTAAGAAAGAAAGGAAGAAAGAAAAAAGGGATTAAGCAAGACAGAAAAAACAGAGTACAAAAAGGAAGAAAGAAAGACAGGACAGAGAAAAATCAAGAGAAAAATCAGCACAGATGAAGAGTGAAAGCAAAAGAAAAATCTGTAAAGATGAAAAGAGAAAACAAAAGAAAAATCAGTAAAGATGAAGAGAGAAAGCAAAATAAATATCAGTAAATATTAAGAGAGAAAGCAAAGTAAAATCAGTAAATATGAAGACAGGAAGCAAAGTAAAATCAGTAAATATGAAGAGAGAAAGCGAAAGAAATATCCACGGAGATTAATAGGAAGCCAAAGAAATATCAACGGAGATAAAGAAAAAGAGAAAGCAAAACAAATATCAACGGAGATAAAGAAAAAGAGAAAGCAAAAGAAATATCAATGGAGGTAAAGAAAAAGAGAAAGAAGTGGAGAGTGACAAAGAAGGAGGGAAATCAGTAAATATAGAGAGAAAAAGAGAGTGAAAAAGAGAGCCACTAAAGAAGAATGGTGTAAGAAAGAAAGAGCAAAAGTAAGAAAAAGAGACCGACAAAGAATAAGACTAAAAGGGAAAGAGAAACATAGGTAAAGAAAGAGGGAAAGAATAAGAGATACGGAGAGACTGAAAAAAAAGAGAGGGAGACGTTGAAAGAGAGAGAGAGACAGAGAGAGAGAGAAAGGATGAAAAAGAAAAAGGAGAGAGAAAACATCGGTTTACACAAGAAGTTCTTTTTATCATTAGTAGCCATATTGTCACTTACTGTTAAGAATCCACTCTTTCACGTTATTACTATCGAGCCAAAATTGTGTGGGTTTTTGTTTACTTAATGCCTTCCTTCCCTCTGATTTCCCCCTCTCCCTCCCTTCCATCCTACGCTATTTGGTATGTGTATCCGTATCTTTCCTTACGCCTCCGAATTCAAGGACTTCCCGTTTTTTTTTTTCATCCTGGAAAATCATGTATATTATGCAAAATGTTCTCGACAACAACCATAATGATGAAAGGAGCGTAAGCATGGTGTTGGAATAATAACGGAGAATAAATATGGGGTTCGGTTCAATTTTTGGAGGCAAACAAAGGACTACTAGCCTACACTGTGTACACGCTCCAGAGCAGCCGGATCCACCGTCCCAACGACTCATCCATTGCGACAGGTTAAGGATGTGTGAGAGATTGCAGGCGCTCTCCGTACGTCTCCGTATGACTCTCGTGTTATACAAGCCGCTCTGCCATACTTCAATCAACACCCTAACAATTACCATCACATTTCGGGGAGCACGTCATGCATGAAAAATCCCTTTTCCATCCAAACTCCTATAGAAACTGCTATGGACAGCATGAAGTTTTTTTTTTGGCCGACTAAACAAAATATGGTAACAAGGCTCTTGTTTGCGAATCAAGAGACCCTTTATTCATGCTTGGATAGAGCAAAACATCATCCGTTTAATGCGATACCCCTTCCAAAGTTTACTTAAGGGAATGTGGAAGGTCCTTCTCAGGGTTTCGTGTACTTCCCAATAATGAGAGTGGAGAGTGGAGAAAGATGGAAGGTGATGAAAAATGGGTGAGAGAAAAACCGGATGGAATGCACCAAAACAAAGTCGTTTACAGTGAAAAATATACATGAAGTTTTTTAAAAGCTTCCAAGTTTAGAATACAGACAGAATGATTGCTTCAATGGATGAATGACAAATAACGTTAATGTGATAGCCCACGATAAAATGAGGGACAAGTTATAATGAAATTATTCTTAGAACGGAATAAAGTGACGTTGGAGGAAATGACAAAAAAAAACTAAATTATATCCCACCATGCCTTGTTTACTGGATGAACGGATATTACAAGTGTACTCAAGTATGGGGTAGAATGATATAATTTATGCAAGGGAAAAATAAATATTATAATATATAGAAAACTTTACTTCGCATAACACATGCTATCTTAACATTAAGGGCCACGGCTACGGCTCATAGATTCTTCTTAATGGGAGGAAAAAAATAATGTCGCATTTTTTACTCCCATTAGTACTACTAGACTCCCATAACAGAGGGGAACACTTAAGTGTGTGCATTAAGAACATGGACCTTATTATTCTTCTCAAACAGCCTTCATTCATCCAGCACTGTAATAATGACCTACTTTATAAAGACTCATTAATGACCTGCCTTGCAGCCCCAAAGACGTAGAGGGAAGGACAGACGGGACAAACGGAGAAAAGAGAGAGAGAAAGAGAAATAAGATTAAATGAAAGAGTTGAAGAGAGATAAAGGGGCTAAAATCCAATTGGATTTACACAGGTCTCTTTCTCCATTTTACCCTCGTCTCTGTTCTTCATTTTACTCATGCCACTTTCTCTTCTATTTTTCCAGGTTCCCTCCCCATTTTTTCTTCTCTCTTCTCCCTTTTTTCTCCCGTCTCATTTCTCTTTTCCGAATGCCTCTTTCTCTCTGTTTATCCTGCCATCCACGTTTTTTTTTTCTCCCGCTCCAAACTCTCTTTTTTCTTTCGTCCCAGATCTCTCTGAGTGAATCTCTTTCATAGAATAAATGTATTGGAAAAGCTGGAGAGAAAGATGAGATGTAACCGGACGGAAGTTATGACGAGCTTCTTTTCCAAGTTTTGTTTGAGGACATTCCCACACCAAAAAAATTCAGTGGAAAAGCAAATAGTCGTGTACATGAAATGATAACATTGATGAAAAATCTATACAAGTGCTTTTATATACAAATTGCACGATTTTAAATGCATGACACTGTACATACTCTTCATATCATAATTTGCAAACTGTCTGGAACGGCACAAGTCCACATGCTGTTTACTTGTACTATAAAGGTAGGGATCATGGTGATACTGTTGTTGTTGCTATTTACCCGTGTCATCCAATACATATAAAGGCCCATTTACTACATGTGCTTCCAGTGTGATTAAGTTCTGAATGAATGCCTACGTATGCACAGAAGAGATGGACATGTCTCGTTCCATGTAACCAAGCAACTCCCATTATGCATAGGAACTTAACCTTTGAGGCTTATCACAGTAACAGAGGTCATCAGTATTGACATGTGACTTGTTTTGGGTAATAAAACAAATTAATGCAATGACAAAAAAATAGGGGAAAAGAAACGACTTCCTGCAAAAGAGAGGATTTATTTTTTACCCCTTTGACACATGTGTTAATAATCGCCTGAGTCTCCCCATAACATGCGTGACAATGTGAGGGAGAGCATCTAATGAGGTCTTTACTTACGTCCACACTTCCCAATTATCAGCGCAGGACCGCAGGATTAAGGGAGAATCGAGGGGAGAGAAAAGCTCCTGATTATTATTACTAATCTTTTGCAAAAGAACTGAATGAAACCTCTGCCATACATTTGAACACAAGTGACGCGTAGAAATGAATGAAGGAAAAAAATCAAATATTTAAATGATGAAATTTGCGAGGAAACTGACATTACTAAACCAAAACAATATCATTAAGTCTATTTACTCTGAACATCGTCATTGGTAAGAGTTAGGACGCTTTGCTAAGTAAAATTTAATTATCTGTCTGGCAATCATTCCATTGCACCGGCATACACATGGCATATCGGGACTGATACAAGAGGAAATAATTCATTAAATCAAAAAAATGCTCAATAAAACATGAATTAATTAAATAAACTGCTGAATTTTTTTCATTCCACACGTAGCATTGCCAAGAAATTACAATAAAATACATCCAAAGATGATAAAGCAGGTTGAGAAGCCATGGATTCCATGTGAGATTCCAGGCCAATGGTCAAGAGTCATGTTTGAAGCGTGAAGTAATAGACAGAATTACATGGTCAGCTGTCATAAATCATTATTTGTGTCATAACTCATACGAGTGTAGTGACTTGATTAGGTGGACACTATTTTTACCACAAAGCATGGGAGATAATTATTACTAAAATAAATTGCAGTTAGAAAGTGAATATAAAAATCATTTTGACGAGTAAGCGTTCATGCCCACAGGGATTTTCTGCCTCCGTCTTTGCCTTTCTAATATACACGTTAATTACTAGATACTAACTACGTTCGTGTATGTATATGAATGCAACAAATCTGATTGTGGAGGATGCCTACCAATTAGCCAATGGACATTGGACGAGGTGGGGTGTAATCAAATGTGAGGAATAATAAATGATGTGTGTCTACATGTGAATTATCACTCCTTTTTTTCTCTACAGGCACATATGTATATAATGGGCACACATATATACACCTAATTATGTCCAATCCTTTTTTGTTTGAGCACGTTTCTGAAGCAAGGTAACATCCACACGTTTATTCTTTGGTTGCCCCAACCCGAATTATAGTAATTACATTGCCGATGCCTCGTTGTGTGTAGTTACACACAATGTCGTCTGACTGACAATAAACTGTGCTTTGATCTTGTAAGATTATGATCAGGATGCACCCATCTTACGTGTTGGAAATGATGTTTTTGTATGAACAGGACGTGTTGGCGAAGAAGTGAGCAGGACATTTTGATTTGCATGAGCCGAGATAAAGAGAAAGAGAGAGAGATAATTTTTTTTATCGTAATGTTTCCCATACTTCTGAATAATTTCAGATTAAGGAGGCGTAAAATTTAATTAAGAGCTATTAACTCCTTTCTTGTTCACTGATTCATGACCGACCTCAGAAGAACAGACAATCACAGTCCTGTTAGCAAATAACACACTTATTTTACCAGTTTCTTATGGTGGTTATCTAAATTGATTGTTGCACAATTACCACCAAAGAAGTTCCTGGAGCATGGATGTTTTTTTTATTGTGGATTATTTTTGTATTGCATTTATTAGGAATATGCAAAAGTCTTTCCTCTTTGGATTTAATTTAATCTTTGTAAAATTATAATACCTATGCTCACGCATTTAGTCCGTTAAACACATTGGAAAGCTGAGGAGAGGAAAATTGGAAATACTACTTTTACTTTTGAAACTTGATATCGAAAATCCAAGCCCCACCCAACCATACTAATTGATGAGGGGAGAACTTGAGAAATGTTTGTCTTTAGCTCATCTTTGTCTATACAAAATCACGCCCGGTAAAAGCCGCCGTAAAGCTGTTTTCGCATGCAAGGACCACACGAAAGCTATTCAATTGGAAAGAAAGGGCAGGCAAATTAAATGATTATACACATTCAAATTATTCCTTCAGAATTCTAAAGTAGTGTAGCACTCAATTTATTTTACGTCCAACTTCTGCTTGACCTCCAGACAGCAACCCTGGCCTACACATACACACATTGGGCAGTCTCGTTAACATGGCATGGCATAGTAATAAAAACAAAGGGGCGAGACGACCCAATCGAAGAGGAAATTCACGTTGCAGCCAGCTCAAAAGGATTAAATTGATTTTTCTTCTAACGCTTTTTAGCCTGCGGAAGGGAGAAAGTGTACAAATGCACTGCATAACTAATAACTTGATGTATGAAGTGACAAAATAATCACTTT
The DNA here is from genome assembly GCA_034698585.1 of Disparrhopalites patrizii. Lineage (NCBI taxonomy): Eukaryota > Metazoa > Arthropoda > Collembola > Symphypleona > Sminthuridae > Disparrhopalites > Disparrhopalites patrizii. The sequence goes on from JAQGBT010000269.1 coordinate 54,625, forward strand.
TTCAGCAGGAGACCACGTATTATAGTAGCATTACAATTATTATACATGTGATTTGTACCGTTTTCATTGTTAGTACATGTGAAAAGCCAATAATGGTTGTGGGGCAATTAATTTTCATTCTATTGTTTAATAATAACCTTAATAGTTTCCTAAACACCATAAAATGCAACAAATTGTGTCAGTTGTTATTTGTAGTCAATCTATTGAGACGTACACGTAAAAGGGAAGGCATTTAATAGGCTGTACATTTCATATTCATGAATTTGGTTTCGTCCAAGTCAAAGGCTGCGTGCGAGGATATGACAGAGCCAAACAAAGATGATACAGTTGATAGACCTACTGTCCAATGTCGCAATATAATTTCAAGATACAGATTAGAGTTGAAAATAATTCACCTCAAAATATCTTAACCTAAGGTAAAGTCGTTTGCTTAAATTAATAAACGACTATGATGTTTAAAAAATCATACAAAATGTCATTGATTATTTTCGTATAATCAAATAAAAATAGCAGTAGGTTAAATGCTAAATTATGGTGATATCTACTGCATACTTCGTATACATAATACGTACGCGTATCTGCGTGTGTGTTTGCGTGCACGTTTGTGGTAGATTATATTATAATAATTTATTTAGTCGTTTTTTTTACCTTAAACTTACAACTGCATGCTATATTGTCGTTTCTTTACATGTAATTGATTTAGCATTAAATTATATCAGACGTTGAAAGTATTTGTTACGTCATAATTCGCCAATTAAAATTGGTCAAAATTCACATTTGTCTTAAGAATCGTTATGTTCGTCATGTTACAGGATTTACTTATATTTTTAAGCACTTAGAAATGAAGTTGACTATGCTCCCCGTATTACACATGCAGGCCTATACAAGTTAGGTTAACTAAATTGTAGAAATAATTATACTCAAAGTGATATTTATATTTGTAATTACATTTACTGAGAAACGGGTTTACTCAAGCCAATGGATGTTCTGGGCCGAAATTTCGGTGCATTCCAAGTATTTCAGGTTACATCAGAGCTACTTTTATGCATCTAATAAATGATTTATAAATGGTATAGATAATAGTATAATAGCATTTACTGACAATCCGACATGGCAAATGTCCTGCAGGTACACCGGGACAATCAGCTGCATACAAAGTTTGCCTTTATTTATTTTGAAGGCGTTCCTTCCAAGAAAAGCAAATTTCCCGTATGTTTTTTCCTGAGTTTGGAGCAATTTTTTTTACTTTCCCCCTGTGCTTTTGCCGGGGAGAGGACCCACAACTTTGAAAGTCGTTTACTACACTATTTACCCGTGATACTAAAGCTCATAATATTGGAGACCTAACACCATCGTGTTGTTATTGTGAAGGAGCAATGGAGGAATGCAGAGGATGTACGGGAATATAACGAGGTCTACATTAGGTATTACCCGTGTCTATAGGGGCCCTCCCCACCCCAGACGTGCATAATTGGAAAGATATACTTATAGAATTAAGGTGGGACAAATATCCCAGGACAATATGATTGACCGTATATGGCATGTGTGAGTGTGTATTCATGCATATAAAAATGCTTTCTCTCCCTTACCGGAGTCAGAGAAGAGACAGGTGCAAATGGTATGGAGAGGAGCTTCGGATTTTTCGGAAAAACGGGGCTTCCAACAGTCAGCTTGAGCCACGTCGTTTTCATTCACTTCACGGATTATGAAGCCGCAATAGGTATCCAGAGGCTCTATCCCGCTCCAAGTCTATTCACTATCCTTCTCCTCCAGGAGGGAGACAAAATTCTCCAGCAAAATAAAACAAGGGACTTGTTTTTAATTTCCTTTTATATATACTTTTATTACACCTTCAGTAGTCAATAAGGATTTTTTTTTGTGGGAGAAGTTAAATTTGACCCGGTGTCACCGCAAGAAAATACACTTTTAATAATATTACAGCATTGGAAATTATCAATTAAGAGCCTACACCAAAGGGTAGTCCCTTCCCCCTTTCTCTCCCTTGACTTTCCCCAATATGGGAATTTATAAGAGGCTAATTGGAGGACTTTCTACAGATTTATTTAACCTCAAGATTGTATTTATTCGGCACTAAAATTGTGGGATAAAATTGAGGGGATTCTTGTGGGATTTTCACGGGGTTTATTTTGACGGTTTGAGGAGGGAGAAAATCCCGCAGTTAAATAGTATTGATTTTCTTGTAAAACAACAGAAACTATATAAACGGTCGCGTGTGACAGGGCTAAGGAAGATACTTTTTTTCGGGGGGAAAAGGAGGCTTCCTTGTGGAGTAAAAGGGTTAAAGGGAGGAAGAGAGAAGGAGAGAGAGAAGAGGGAAGTGAATTTCCTCACTGTAACGGGCCACTAGACTCATAGAAATGGGGAGAGATTAAAACAATATCAGGTCCTTTATATACATTTTCAAATCTGCTTCATTTGCTTGTATACCCGCACCAAAAGTATCTGTGCATCACATCCAGCACGAAAAAGGAAACAACATCCACCGCAAATAGTAAAGAGGCATCATCGAAACATTATTTTGAAGGAGAAAAGAGTTAGAAAATGGGCTTGCGAACGACTTGTTTATCCCTGACAGCAATCTTCTTCGTCGTCTTTGTCTTCATATCCATAATCTCGGACGACATCCAAGGCATTGAGGTATGAAATAACTTTTTTTCTTCTCTTTTGATGTAAATACATATGTTCCTTCCTGCTTTTCTTTTTTCCACTCCTATACATACTCTTTGTACATACTTTATGTACATTTTTAGTCGCCCTTTCCCTCAAATATTTTTTTTTAAATTCTTATTTGCTCCTTCTCCTTGCTCTTTATATTTCTTTTCCCCCCCACAATAATTATTACATTGAGATCACTGCTCATTTTCACCATAAAAGCTACCGCTTTTCTATGACACACGAAGGGAAGACTAGTAGTTGATTGGGTCAAAGGCACTTTTCGCAAGAGGGAGATTTTTATCACACTAATTGCTCTTAATAATTGCTATCATCATTGTTTACGGCCTCATCTGACGATATATTTCCTTGACGGCACTTGTTTTGACACCCCACAAACATTTTCATGGGACAGCCCATCATCATAAAACGAATTTTGTAATAAACAATATTTTCCAGCCACCCACACAATCCAATCACGACATGTGTTCTGAATGGAGGAAAGGCGTCACTTCTCCCCAGGAGAGATTCTCCCCCCCCCCCCCAATGCTTTCACATGCAAAAAAGCTTTCTATGCACTTCACCATCACCTCATAAAATCTCCTCATAGATTTAAGGATATGTGCATCCTCTCTTAATTGCACGTACACATTTCCATGGAAATCCCCTCACAAGCTTTTCTCCAAAGGCAGGAATATTACATATGTTTTTTTCCGGGTGAATAAATGAAATTTTTATGGTTAGTACAACATCCTCATATTTCTTTTATATTTTACCGGCTGGCATCTTACAGGATTTGAGCCAGTTCCGGGATACTTTATAGTGCCCCTCGTAAAAGGGGATTAATGTAATTATGATTGGTTCCAGATAATGGTACTTTCCTCGTACAATTGGAGACATTTAGGATCTGGATTTCAAGTTTTAAGGGAGTTTGTCTACTAAAATACATGTAAAAGCCGTCCACGAGTTTCGCATAAAATGTTTTAGCAGCATCAGCTTATTTTCTCCGAACACAGTTGTGTGGGAAGCTAAGTAAAGTATAATTGAGGAAAATTGGAAGTTATACTTAATTCCTTTGGGAAGTGTAGGCTCCTGATTTAATCTCTTTTTACGTTACAATATAATTTCCGTAATCCAATACTCATCAACATGTGTAAGTTTGGTCTGAAGCTACGCTTTCGGATTTATTTATCATAAACTAATTATTTGTTTTATACTGATCCTTTATTTGTATTATTTCCTGCATCTACCGTACAGATCGTTGATTGCGGATATGCCAAAGTGGCATCTTAAAGTATTATGCTCAAAGCCCGGCGTTTACTCAGTTATCAGGGCCCACATATTTAGATGTACGAGGAAGACGGAAGTAGGGGAAAATTTGAAAGGAGGTCAAATAGGTCCTGTTGGTATTCGATAGCATTTTCCTATTCTTCACCTGAAGACATATTATTAATGTACACAAAAAAAAGACTTGAGAAACTCGCGTGCTCGTACCACGTCGGATGGGTAGAGAGACAAAAACTCATCGGTTTGGAGCGGTATTGATCGATTGGCATACAAAATATTATGGAGTGTCAAGGAAAATTTGCACCATTCGAGACAGTGCATGTTCCCTCCCTTGGACTCCTTGTCTTTCCTCGTAAATACACATATACAATGCCTTTATTTCAAGGAGAAATAACTAAATACAGGAATGTAGGCAGTAGCTTCGAATGTACCCCGGATGCCCCAGAAGAAGACCCCGTGGGGAGAAAGGGCAAATGGGGCAATGTGACCTGAATTTGTCCTGTGAACTCTTTTTCCCCCCTATATTTTCTATCAAAACAAAGCATTTAGATGGGTTTTTATTTTCACGTTGATGGTTTGTGTGTGAAACCTCTGCCCCTTCCAAGGCCAGGGAGGTTAGTGTGAAAAGGATCATTTGTGTAGACATGAGTCAGTACATTATATGCAATAAATTATTATTGGATTTAAATATTTAATCCACCGTCCAAACATTGATTCAAGAGAGGAGTACATATGTCAGTATCATTCCTTTTTCTTGAGCTTTCTCTCTCTCTCTCTCTGTCTCTCTTCACATGTTTCGGTGCTTTGGACTTTTCTTCAAAGAGAAATATTGAATCCGAGAAATCCTCCAGGCTTATATACAAGTACTACTTCTTCAAAGTAAATTGGTTTCTCCCCGTTAAAGAGTTTTCGTGTTACATGACAATTTATGTTCTTCTTGAATCCACCTAGGGAATCCTCTTTGAGGTGGCAGGCAGGAGTAAACAAGTCTTTCAAGGAGTGCTCTTGAAAACGGGAAAAAAAAAGAATTTGTATTCTCAACGTATAGAAACTAAAACTACCATTATAGTTGAGAACAGCTGCACACTAATTTGTTTAGGAAAAGTACGGAGAGTGTGACACCTTCAAAAGGCTTGTAGAACCGTAAACACTTATGTATATAAGTACATAGATCTACATGAAGAGGAAATAAATGATATGAAATAAATTCTCTGTTATTAAATATGATTTTTTATTTGACAAATTATTACAACTATGAAAGGAATCCTGTGTCTCTGCAAATATACACGTACCCAACATATGGAGGTTAGATAGGTGTATGTAACACACAAAAAAATTAATATCTTTTCTCAAGCATGGTGACACCGGTGACAATTTTCCTCCCGGGTTTTTAGTCCGTCTCTTCTCCCTTTCTCTCCATCTTTCCCATCCCATTCTCTCTCTCTCTCTTTGAAATTGAGAAATTGTATCCCTATATAATATTTCATTCTCAAGCTACAGGGAAAATGTTGGGTGTAGACAAGATGACTAGAGATCATAATTACAATTTACTACCATCATTGTGCAAATCCATCTAAAGTCCGCCAGACAAGTTAATACAAGGGAGGAAAGAGTAAAGAGACATGTACGCTCATGTCTTCCTCATATGATTAGGGACTCCATCCAAAAAAGTCAATACCAGTCCAAGTCCGATCTTGGTACGCGGAGAAAAGAGGGGGGAAACTTGGTTAAGAAAAAAAAGTTTCTCAACAAGGTAATATACGTAAATAAAAAAAAAAAGAAACACCATCATACGTATATGACCAGGAGGAATACCACTATACAACAGGACACAAAGGATACAACTAAACAAACCACAACATGTATGTATATAGATCCCCTCCTTTCTCTGCAGAATATATACATATATATAGGTTTACCAAATTATCTCCACTCATTTACTCCCCTTTCCCTCTGAATGCACAACTCACATTTGCCTTCTTTTTATGACCACCTTCAGGACCATTGGATTCCCTTACTGGGTCCGTCCATTGTGTATATGGAAGGAGAAATCTACAATAACAACCTACTTTCCCTCCACACAAAACAGAGTTTCCCCTCCTTCCTTATTCCTACTTCCATTCAAGGGAGAAACAAATGAATTTTTTTTCTCGGCTTTTTTTACGTGTTCTCCTCAAATTTGTTGTATTATGTATGTAGAAGTATAAAAATGTTAATGGTATGCAATGGATGTAATATCTTTGGGGGGGGGAGACAAGGGGAGATAGATAGACTCTGGGCCAAATAAATATGATTCCTTTCCATGTCTGGACGTAATGTGTAGAGGAGGGGGAAACCATAATTAATAATATTATTACAGTCTGATTCGACTTCATTTACGCCTTGACCTACTGTGTGTGAGTAGGTGTTTCGATATTTAACTAGGAGGAGTCACGAAAACTCATTTTTTTCTCCTTCTGACTACGCACATTCTGACATGTCTGCGACATCTCATGCGGGACAAAGGACCTAGTACTTTCCTAAACTATGCACGGTGACTCTCAATAATTGGGAAATATTCACACTTTCCGTTCCTTTCAGAGAAAAATCACGACTATAATGCTCTTTGATAGCTTCTCACTATACGGACATGATTTCACAAAAGAATCTACTAATGCGGTAGTTCCCTGTAAAATTAAAATGGCACTGTGCCTTGACATATGGATATGCTAATAGGCTAGCACCGCTTTTCTCGCAACTTTCACCGGTGAAAGTAGACTGGTTAAAACTAAGGACTAAGTACTTTAGTCAGTATTTTTGTAAAAAAAAAAAAGTATTTAACTGACTAAGCACTTTTTAGTCAATATTTTTGTAAAAAAAAGTATTTAGCTAACTAAGCCTTTTTGCAAAGGGAAAGAGGGAAGACGAGCATGGGAAGAAAGGCCAGAAACAGGATGAGAAATCTCGGTTGAAGAAGAGAGAAAGCGGCTACATGGACGAGTTCGGAATGGATGAGGTCAACATTGGGGGGAAGCGATTCAAATTGTATGAAAAAAAGTTCATGAATCACAAGAAGGCCACCGCCTATTGTAAGAAACATGACGGGCAGCTCGCTCAAGGTATCAGCGTTTTTTTAAACTTAATCCTTCTTCTGTATAAAATTTATTGAATGTGATGGCAAGAATATTTCCTATTTATTATGATTCCTTTCTCCGTCATTTTACACGGTATGCGCATTACATATGTACATACATAATTCCATTATGTTTACTCTCAACTATACGGGTTAAGGGAGTCAAAGGTAATAAAAGTGTGTTCGGGGAAAGTCAGGAATGTTTTTCTTTTATTCGA